>JAKELJ010000113.1:0-82843 GCA_025594165.1 Tamias sibiricus | reverse complement strand
TTGTGAACTAAAGTGTTGTACTGCGTTTTTAAAGTAATATCGTTAACCACTTAAGAATTAAACTCACAGGCATTTTCAGGCATTTTCGCCTAATCAGGGTAAACATCAATTAGACCTGTTAAAACAAAACACCCTTGAAGGTGGGGATATCTCCAAACTTGGGGACCCTTGAGGGGTACATGATAGAAACATTTTTTCATCAGTTTTACATTTGAAATTCACAAAGAAACACCCTAGTACGCACCAGATAAAAGAAACATGGAATTTTTTCCAGTTAGCTAAAACACTTTTCTGTGGAGTATTGAAACTCTTTTGCTACCTAGTGATTCAGCTTTTGGGGAAACTTGAACCATGAGAGAAGCAACAGTGGTGTCCAGTCCTGTGAACTAATGTGTTTGTTCTGGGCGTTTTTAAAGTTCTAGCATTAAATCAATTTAGATTTGTAAAAACTCTAAAGGCTTTTTCTGGGCCTTTTTCGTCTAAATCAGTCAGGTAAATATCCTATATGACTGTAAACGAAAACACCCATGATGGAGGGAAATGAAACCAAACTTGGGGGAGCCTTTAGTTGCACATGAGAGTAATCATTTTGTCAGAGTTTTCATTGAACTACACAAAGAAACCTAGTACCTACCAAGTCTAAAGAAACATGGAATTATTTCCAGTTGGCCCCCCAATCAAAACGCTTTATCTGTGTGTTTGAAACACTTTGCTACCTAGTTAATTCAGCTTGAGATACTTGAACCAGGACAGAAGCAGAGTGTGCTCTTGGTGATCTGAAGTGCTTTTCTGCATTTCAACGTTCTACTGCATTAACCATTGAGGAATTAAACTACAGGCGTTTTCAGTGAAAAATTTGCCTAATCAGGGTAAACATTCAATAGGCTCTAAACAAAAAACACGTGATGGTGGATTGACCTAATTTGGGGATCCATGAGGGGCACAAGAACGAGAATCATTTTTTCAGAGTTTCATTGAAATACACAAAGAAACCTAGGACCCACAAGCTAAGAAACATGGAATTATTTCCAGTTGGCTAAAACGCTTTTCTGTGAGTTTGAAACTCTTTTGCTACCTAGTGATTCAGCTTTCAGATACTTGAACCAGGAAAGAAGCACAGTGTGCTGCTGCGAACTAAAGTGTTGTTTTTGTTTCTGCGTTTTTAAAGTAATAGCATTAACCATTTAAGAATTAAACTCACAGGCGTTTTCAGGCATTTCGCCTAATCAGGGTAAACATCCAATAGACTGTAAACAAAACACCCCTTGATGGTGGGATGACCAAACTTGGGGACCTTGAGGGGTACATGAGAGAATCATTTTTTCAGAGTTTCATTGAAATTCACAAAGAAGCCTAGTACCCACAAGCTAAGAAACATGGAATTATTTCCAGTTGGCTAAAACTCTTTTCTGTGAGTTTGAAACTCTTTTGCTACCTAGTGATTCAGCTTTGAGATACTTGACCCAGGAGAGAAGCACAGTGTGCTGCTGTGAACTAAAGTGTTGTTCTGCGTTTTTAAAGTTCTAGCATTAATCATTTAAGATTTAAACTCACAGGCTTTTTCAGGCATTTTCGCCTAATCAGGGTAAATATCCAATAGACTGTAAACAAAAACACCCTTGATGGTGGGATGACCAAACTTGGGGAGCCTTGAGGGGCACATGAGAGAATCATTTTGTCAGAGTTTCATTGAAATACACAAAGAAACCTAGTACCTACAAGCTAAGAAACATGGAATTATTTCCAGTTGGCTAAAACGCTTTTCTGTGAGTTTGAAAACTCTTTTGCTACCTAGTGATTCAGCTTTGAGATACTTGAACCAGGACAGAAGCAGAGTGTGCTCTTGTGATCTGAAGTGCTTTTCTGCATTTTCAACGTTCTAGCATTAACCATTGAGGAATTAAACTACAGGCGTTTTCTGTGAAATTTGCCTAATCAGGGTAAACATTCAATAGGCTCTAAACAAAAAACACGTGATGGTGGATTGACCAATTTGGGGATCCATGAGGGCACAAGGGAGAATCATTTTTCAGAGTTTCATTGAAATACACAAAGAAACCTAGGTCCCACAAGCTAAGAAACATGGAATTATTTCCAGTTGGCTAAAACGCTTTTCTGTGAGTTTGAAACTCTTTTGCTACCTAGTGATTCAGCTTTCAGATACTTGAACCAGGAAAGAAGCACAGTGTGCTCTTGCGAACTAAAGTGTTGTTCTGCGTTTTTAAAGTAATAGCATTAACCATTTAAGAATTAAACTCACATGCGTTTTCAGGCATTTTCGCCTAATCAGGGGTAAACATCCAATAGACTGTAAGCAAAACACCCTTGATGGTGGGATGACCAAACTTGGGGAGCCTTGAGGGGTACATGAGAGAATCATTTTTTCAGAGTTTCATTGAAATACACAAAGAAGCCTAGTACCCACAAGCTAAGAAACATGGAATTATTTCCAGTTGGCTAAAACGCTTTTCTGTGAGTTTGAAACTCTTTTGCTACCTAGTGATTCAGCTTTGAGATACTTGACCCAGGAGAGAAGCACAGTGTGCTGCTGTGAACTAAAGTGTTGTTCTGCCTGCGTTTTTAAAGTTCTAGCATTTATCCATTTAAGAATTAAACTCACAGGCTTTTTCAGGCATTTTCGCCTAATCAGGGTAAAACATCCAATAGACTGTAAACAAAACACCCTTGATGGTGGGATGACCAAACTTGGGGAGCCTTGAGGGGCACATGAGAGAATCATTTTGTCAGAGTTTCATTGAAATATACACAAAGAAACCTAGTACCTACAAGCTAAGAAACATGGAATTATTTCCAGTTGGCTAAAACGCTTTTCTGTGTGTTTGAAACTCTTTTGCTACCTAGTGATTCAGCTTTGAGATACTTGAACCAGGACAGAAGCAGAGTGTGCTCTTGTGATCTGAAGTGCTTTTCTGCATTTTCAACGTTCTAGCATTAACCATTGAGGAATTAAACTACAGGCGTTTTCAGTGAAATTTGCCTAATCAGGGTAAACATTCAATAGGCTCTAAACAAAAAACACGTGATGGTGGATTGACCTAATTTGGGGATCCATGAGGGGCACAAGAGAGAATCATTATTTCAGAGTTTCATTGAAATACACAAAGAAACCTAGGACCCACAAGCTAAGAAACATGGAAATTATTTCCAGTTGGCTAAAACACTTTTCTGTGAGTTTGAAACTCTTTTGCTACCTAGTGATTCAGCTTTGAGATACTTGAACCAGGACAGAAGCACAGTGTGCTGCTGTGAACTAAAGTGTTGTTCTGCATTTTTAAAGTAATAGCATTAACCATTTAAGAATTAAACTCACAGGCGTTTTCAGGCATTTTCGCCTAATCAGGGTAAACATCCAATAGGGTGTAAACAAAACACCCTTGATGGTGGGATGACCAAACTTGGGGAGCCTTGAGGGGCACATGAGAGAAACATTTTTTCAGAGTTTCATTGAAATTCACAAAGAAACCTAGTACCCACAAGCTAAGAAACATGGAATTATTTCCAGTTGGCTAAAACTCTTTTCTGTGAGTTTGAAACTCTTTTGCTACCTAGTGATTCAGCTTTGAGATACTTGAACCAGGAGAGAAGCACAGTGTGCTGCTGTGAACTAAAGTGTTGTTCTGCATTTTTAAAGTTCTAGCATTAATCATTTAAGAATTAAACTCACAGGCTTTTTCAGGCAAATTTTCGTCTAATCAGGGTAAATATCCAATAGACTGTAAACAAAACACCCTTGATGGTGGGATGACCAAAAGTTGGGGAGCCTTGAGGGGCACATGAGAGAATCATTTTGTCAGAGTTTCATTGAAATACACAAAGAAACCTAGTACCTACAAGCTAAGAAACATGGAATTATTTCCAGTTGGCTAAAACGCTTTTCTGTGAGTTTGAAACTCTTTTGCTACCTAGTGATTCAGCTTTGAGATACTTGAACCAGGACAGAAGCAGAGTGTGCTCTTGTGATCTGAAGTGCTTTTCTGCATTTTCAAAGTTCTAGCATTAACCATTGAGGAATTAAACTACAGGCGTTTTTCAGTGAAATTTGCCTAATCAGGGTAAACATCCAATAGGCTCTAAACAAAAAACACGTGATGGTGGATTGACCAAATTTGGGGAGCCATGAGGGGCACAAGAGAGAATCATTTTGTCAGAGTTTCATTGAAATACACAAAGAAACCTAGTACCCACAAGCTAAGAAACATGGAATTATTTCCAGTTGGCTAAAACGCTTTTCTGTGAGTTTGAAACTCTTTTGCTACCTAGTGATTCAGCTTTGAGATACTTGAACCAGGACAGAAGCACAGTGTGCTCTTGTGAACTGAAAGTGCTTTTCTGCATTTTCAAAGTTCTAGCATTAACCATTTAGGAATTAAACTACAGGCGTTTTCAGTGAAATTTGCCTAATCAGGGTAAACATTCAATAGGCTCTAAACAAAAAACACGTGATGGTGGATTGACCTAATTTGGGGAGCCATGAGGGGCACAAGAGAGAAATCATTATTTCAGAGTTTCATTGAAATACACAAAGAAACCTAGGACCCACAAGCTAAGAAACATGGAATTATTTCCAGTTGGCTAAAACGCTTTTCTGTGAGTTTGAAACTCTTTTGCTACCTAGTGATTCAGCTTTCAGATACTTGAACCAGGACAGAAGCACAGTGTGCTGCTGTGAACTAAAGTGTTGTTCTGCGTTTTTAAAGTAATAGCATTAACCATTTAAGAATTAAACTCACAGGCGTTTTCAGGCATTTTCGCCTAATCAGGGTAAACATCCAATAGACTGTAAACAAAACACCCTTGATGGTGGGATGACCAAACTTGGGGAGCCTTGAGGGGTACATGAGAGAAACATTTTTTCAGAGTTTCATTGAAATTCACAAAGAAACCTAGTACCCACAAGCTAAGAAACATGGAATTATTTCCAGTTGGCTAAAACTCTTTTCTGTGAGTTTGAAACTCTTTTGCTACCTAGTGATTCAGCTTTGAGATACTTGAACCAGGAGAGAAGCACAGTGTGCTGCTGTGAACTAAAGTGTTGTTCTGCGTTTTTAAAGTTCTAGCATTAATCATTTAAGATTTAAACTCACAGGCTTTTTCAGGCATTTTCGTCTAATCAGGGTAAATATCCAATAGACTGTAAACAAAACACCCTTGATGGTGGGATGACCAAACTTGGGGAGCCTTGAGGGGCACATGAGAGAATCATTTTGTCAGAGTTTCATTGAAATACACAAAGAAACCTAGTACCTACAAGCTAAGAAACATGGAATTATTTCCAGTTGGCTAAAACGCTTTTCTGTGAGTTTGAAACTCTTTTGCTACCTAGTAATTCAGCTTTGAGATACTTGAACCAGGACAGAAGCAGAGTGTGCTCTTGTGATCTGAAGTGCTTTTCTGCATTTTCAACGTTCTAGCATTAACCATTGAGGAATTAAACTACAGGCGTTTTCTGTGAAATTTGCCTAATCAGGGTAAACATTCAATAGGCTCTAAACAAAAAACACGTGATGGTGGATTGACCTAATTTGGGGATCCATGAGGGGCACAAGAGAGAATCATTATGTCAGAGTTTCATTGAAATACACAAAGAAACCTAGGACCCACAAGCTAAGAAACATGGAATTATTTCCAGTTGGCTAAAACGCTTTTCTGTGAGTTTGAAACTCTTTTGCTACCTAGTGATTCAGCTTTCAGATACTTGAACCAGGACAGAAGCACAGTGTGCTGCTGTGAACTAAAGTGTTGTTCTGCGTTTTTAAAGTAATAGCATTAACCATTTAAGAATTAAACTCACAGGCGTTTTCAGGCATTTTCGCCTAATCAGGGTAAACATCCAATAGACTGTAAACAAAACACCCTTGATGGTGGGATGACCAAACTTGGGGACCCTTGAGGGGTACATGAGAGAATCATTTTTTCAGAGTTTCATTGAAATTCACAAAGAAACCTAGTACCCACAAGCTAAGAAACATGGAATTATTTCCAGTTGGCTAAAACTCTTTTCTGTGAGTTTGAAACTCTTTTGCTACCTAGTGATTCAGCTTTGAGATACTTGAACCAGGAGAGAAGCACAGTGTGCTGCTGTGAACTAAAGTGTTGTTCTGCGTTTTTAAAGTTCTAGCATTAATCATTTAAGATTTAAACTCACAGGCTTTTTCAGGCATTTTCGTCTAATCAGGGTAAATATCCAATAGACTGTAAACAAAACACCCTTGATGGTGGGATGACCAAACTTGGGGAGCCTTGAGGGGCACATGAGAGAATCATTTTGTCAGAGTTTCATTGAAATACACAAAGAAACCTAGTACCTACAAGCTAAGAAACATGGAATTATTTCCAGTTGGCTAAAACGCTTTTCTGTGAGTTTGAAACTCTTTTGCTACCTAGTGATTCAGCTTTGAGATACTTGAACCAGGACAGAAGCAGAGTGTGCTCTTGTGATCTGAAGTGCTTTTCTGCATTTTCAACGTTCTAGCATTAACCATTGAGGAATTAAACTACAGGCGTTTTCAGTGAAATTTGCCTAATCAGGGTAAACATTCAATAGGCTCTAAACAAAAAACACGTGATGGTGGATTGACCTAATTTGGGGATCCATGAGGGGCACAAGGAGAATCATTTTTTCAGAGTTTCATTGAAATACACAAAGAAACCTAGGACCCACAAGCTAAGAAACATGGAATTATTTCCAGTTGGCTAAAACGCTTTTCTGTGAGTTTGAAACTCTTTTGCTACCTAGTGATTCAGCTTTCAGATACTTGAACCAGGAAAGAAGCACAGTGTGCTCTGTGAACTAAAGTGTTGTTCTGCGTTTTTAAAGTAATAGCATTAACCATTTAAGAATTAAACTCACATGCGTTTTCAGGCATTTTCGCCTAATCAGGGTAAACATCCAATAGACTGTAAGCAAAACACCCTTGATAGTGGGATGACCAAACTTGGGGAGCCTTGAGGGGTACATGAGAGAATCATTTTTTCAGAGTTTCATTGAAATACACAAAGAAGCCTAGTACCCACAAGCTAAGAAACATGGAATTATTTCCAGTTGGCTAAAACTCTTTTCTGTGAGTTTGAAACTCTTTTGCTACCTAGTGATTCAGCTTTGAGATACTTGACCCAGGAGAGAAGCACAGTGTGCTGCTGTGAACTAAAGTGTTGTTCTGCGTTTTTAAAGTTCTAGCATTTATCATTTAAGAATTAAACTCACAGGCTTTTTCAGGCATTTTCGCCTAATCAGGGTAAACATCCAATAGACTGTAAACAAAACACCCTTGATGGTGGGATGACCAAACTTGGGGAGCCTTGAGGGGCACATGAGAGAATCATTTTGTCAGAGTTTCATTGAAATACACAAAGAAACCTAGTACCTACAAGCTAAGAAACATGGAATTATTTCCAGTTGGCTAAAACGCTTTTCTGTGTGTTTGAAACTCTTTTGCTACCTAGTGATTCAGCTTTGAGATACTTGAACCAGGACAGAAGCAGAGTGTGCTCTTGTGATCTGAAGTGCTTTTCTGCATTTTCAACGTTCTAGCATTAACCATTGAGGAATTAAACTACAGGCGTTTTCAGTGAAATTTGCCTAATCAGGGTAAACATTCAATAGGCTCTAAACAAAAAACACGTGATGGTGGATTGACCTAATTTGGGGATCCATGAGGGGCACAAGAGAGAATCATTATTCAGAGTTTCATTGAAATACACAAAGAAACCTAGGACCCACAAGCTAAGAAACATGGAATTATTTCCAGTTGGCTAAAACGCTTTTCTGTGAGTTTGAAACTCTTTTGCTACCTAGTGATTCAGCTTTCAGATACTTGAACCAGGACAGAAGCACAGTGTGCTGCTTGTGAACTAAAGTGTTGTTCTGCGTTTTTAAAGTAATAGCATTAACCATTTAAGAATTAAACTCACAGGCGTTTTCAGGCATTTTCGCCTAATCAGGGTAAACATCCAATAGACTGTAAACAAAACACCCTTGATGGTGGGATGACCAAACTTGGGGAGCCTTGAGGGGTACATGAGAGAAACATTTTTTCAGAGTTTCATTGAAATTCACAAAGAAACCTAGTACCCACAAGCTAAGAAACATGGAATTATTTCCAGTTGGCTAAAACTCTTTTCTGTGAGTTTGAAACTCTTTTGCTACCTAGTGATTCAGCTTTGAGATACTTGAACCAGGAGAGAAGCACAGTGTGCTGCTGTGAACTAAAGTGTTGTTCTGCGTTTTTAAAGTTCTAGCATTAATCATTTAAGAATTAAACTCACAGGCTTTTTCAGGCATTTTCGCCTAATCAGGGTAAATATCCAATAGACTGTAAACAAAACACCCTTGATGGTGGGATGACCAAACTTGGGGAGCCTTGAGGGGCACATGAGAGAATCATTTTGTCAGAGTTTCATTGAAATACACAAAGAAACCTAGTACCTACAAGCTAAGAAACATGGAATTATTTCCAGTTGGCTAAAACGCTTTTCTGTGTGTTTTGAAACTCTTTTGCTACCTAGTGATTCAGCTTTGAGATACTTGAACCAGGACAGAAGCAGAGTGTGCTCTTGTGATCTGAAGTGCTTTTCTGCATTTTCAACGTTCTAGCATTAACCATTGAGGAATTAAACTACAGGCGTTTTCAGTGAAATTTGCCTAATCAGGGTAAACATTCAATAGGCTCTAAACAAAAAACACGTGATGGTGGATTGACCTAATTTGGGGATCCATGAGGGGCACAAGAGAGAATCATTATGTCAGAGTTTCATTGAAATACACAAAGAAACCTAGGACCCACAAGCTAAGAAACATGGAATTATTTCCAGTTGGCTAAAACGCTTTTCTGTGAGTTTGAAACTCTTTTGCTACCTAGTGATTCAGCTTTCAGATACTTGAACCAGGACAGAAGCACAGTGTGCTGCTGTGAACTAAAGTGTTGTTCTGCGTTTTTAAAGTAATAGCATTAACCATTTAAGAATTAAACTCACAGGCGTTTTCAGGCATTTTCGCCTAATCAGGGTAAACATCCAATAGACTGTAAACAAAACACCCTTGATGGTGGGATGACCAAACTTGGGGAGCCTTGAGGGGTACATGAGAGAAACATTTTTTCAGAGTTTCATTGAAATTCACAAAGAAACCTAGTACCCACAAGCTAAGAAACATGGAATTATTTCCAGTTGGCTAAAACTCTTTTCTGTGAGTTTGAAACTCTTTTGCTACCTAGTGATTCAGCTTTGAGATACTTGAACCAGGAGAGAAGCACAGTGTGCTGCTGTGAACTAAAGTGTTGTTCTGCGTTTTTAAAGTTCTAGCATTAATCATTTAAGATTTAAACTCACAGGCTTTTTCAGGCATTTTCGTCTAATCAGGGTAAACATCCAATAGACTGTAAACAAAACACCCTTGATGGTGGGATGACCAAACTTGGGGAGCCTTGAGGGGCACATGAGAGAATCATTTTGTCAGAGTTTCATTGAAATACACAAAGAAACCTAGTACCTACAAGCTAAGAAACATGGAATTATTTCCAGTTGGCTAAAACGCTTTTCTGTGTGTTTTGAAACTCTTTTGCTACCTAGTGATTCAGCTTTGAGATACTTGAACCAGGACAGAAGCAGAGTGTGCTCTTGTGATCTGAAGTGCTTTTCTGCATTTTCAACGTTCTAGCATTAACCATTGAGGAATTAAACTACAGGCGTTTTCTGTGAAATTTGCCTAATCAGGGTAAACATTCAATAGGCTCTAAACAAAAAACACCGTGATGGTGGATTGACCTAATTTGGGGATCCATGAGGGGCACAAGAGAGAATCATTATGTCAGAGTTTCATTGAAATACACAAAGAAACCTAGGACCCACAAGCTAAGAAACATGGAATTATTTCCAGTTGGCTAAAACGCTTTTCTGTGAGTTTGAAACTCTTTTGCTACCTAGTGATTCAGCTTTGAGATACTTGAACCAGGACAGAAGCACAGTGTGCTCTTGTGATCTGAAGTGCTTTTCTGCATTTTCAACGTTCTAGCATTAACCATTGAGGAATTAAACTACAGGCGTTTTCAGTGAAATTTGCCTAATCAGGGTAAACATTCAATAGGCTCTAAACAAAAAACACGTGATGGTGGATTGACCTAATTTGGGGATCCATGAGGGGCACAAGAGAGAATCATTATTTCAGAGTTTCATTGAAATACACAAAGAAACCTAGGACCCACAAGCTAAGAAACATGGAATTATTTCCAGTTGGCTAAAACACTTTTCTGTGAGTTTGAAACTCTTTTGCTACCTAGTGATTCAGCTTTCAGATACTTGAACCAGGACAGAAGCACAGTGTGCTGCTGTGAACTAAAGTGTTGTTCTGCGTTTTTAAAGTAATAGCATTAACCATTTAAGAATTAAACTCACAGGCGTTTTCAGGCATTTTCGCCTAATCAGGGTAAACATCCAATAGACTGTAAACAAAACACCCTTGATGGTGGGATGACCAAACTTGGGGACCCTTGAGGGGTACATGAGAGAATCATTTTTTCAGAGTTTCATTGAAATTCACAAAGAAACCTAGTACCCACAAGCTAAGAAACATGGAATTATTTCCAGTTGGCTAAAACTCTTTTCTGTGAGTTTGAAACTCTTTTGCTACCTAGTGATTCAGCTTTGAGATACTTGAACCAGGAGAGAAGCACAGTGTGCTGCTGTGAACTAAAGTGTTTGTTCTGCGTTTTTAAAGTTCTAGCATTAATCATTTAAGATTTAAACTCACAGGCTTTTTCAGGCATTTTCGTCTAATCAGGGTAAATATCCAATAGACTGTAAACAAAACACCCTTGATGGTGGGATGACCAAACTTGGGGAGCCTTGAGGGGCACATGAGAGAATCATTTTGTCAGAGTTTCATTGAAATACACAAAGAAACCTAGTACCTACAAGCTAAGAAACATGGAATTATTTCCAGTTGGCTAAAACGCTTTTCTGTGAGTTTGAAACTCTTTTGCTACCTAGTGAATTCAGCTTTGAGATACTTGAACCAGGACAGAAGCAGAGTGTGCTCTTGTGATCTGAAGTGCTTTTCTGCATTTTCAACGTTCTAGCATTAACCATTGAGGAATTAAACTACAGGCGTTTTCTGTGAAATTTGCCTAATCAGGGTAAACATTCAATAGGCTCTAAACAAAAAACACGTGATGGTGGATTGACCTAATTTGGGGATCCATGAGGGGCACAAGAGAGAATCATTATGTCAGAGTTTCATTGAAATACACAAAGAAACCTAGGACCCACAAGCTAAGAAACATGGAATTATTTCCAGTTGGCTAAAACGCTTTTCTGTGAGAGTTTGAAACTCTTTTGCTACCTAGTGATTCAGCTTTCAGATACTTGAACCAGGACAGAAGCACAGTGTGCTGCTGTGAACTAAAGTGTTGTTCTGCGTTTTTAAAGTAATAGCATTAACCATTTAAGAATTAAACTCACAGGCGTTTTCAGGCATTTTCGCCTAATCAGGGTAAACATCCAATAGACTGTAAACAAAACACCCTTGATGGTGGGATGACCAAACTTGGGGACCCTTGAGGGGTACATGAGAGAATCATTTTTTCAGAGTTTCATTGAAATTCACAAAGAAACCTAGTACCCACAAGCTAAGAAACATGGAATTATTTCCAGTTGGCTAAAACTCTTTTCTGTGAGTTTGAAACTCTTTTGCTACCTAGTGATTCAGCTTTGAGATACTTGAACCAGGAGAGAAGCACAGTGTGCTGCTGTGAACTAAAGTGTTGTTCTGCGTTTTTAAAGTTCTAGCATTAATCATTTAAGAATTAAACTCACAGGCTTTTTCAGGCATTTTCGCCTAATCAGGGTAAACATCCAATAGACTGTAAACAAAACACCCTTGATGGTGGGATGACCAAACTTGGGGAGCCTTGAGGGGCACATGAGAGAATCATTTTGTCAGAGTTTCATTGAAATACACAAAGAAACCTAGTACCTACAAGCTAAGAAACATGGAATTATTTCCAGTTGGCTAAAACGCTTTTCTGTGAGTTTGAAACTTTTTGCTACCTAGTGATTCAGCTTTGAGATACTTGAACCAGGACAGAAGCAGAGTGTGCTCTTGTGATCTGAAGTGCTTTTCTGCATTTTCAACGTTCTAGCATTAACCATTGAGGAATTAAACTACAGGCGTTTTCAGTGAAATTTGCCTAATCAGGGTAAACATTCAATAGGCTCTAAACAAAAAACACGTGATGGTGGATTGACCTAATTTGGGGATCCATGAGGGGCACAAGAGAGAATCATTATTTCAGAGTTTCATTGAAATACACAAAGAAACCTAGGACCCACAAGCTAAGAAACATGGAATTATTTCCAGTTGGCTAAAACGCTTTTCTGTGAGTTTGAAACTCTTTTGCTACCTAGTGATTCAGCTTTCAGATACTTGAACCAGGACAGAAGCACAGTGTGCTGCTGCTGAACTAAAGTGTTGTTCTGCGTTTTTAAAGTAATAGCATTAACCATTTAAGAATTAAACTCACAGGCGTTTTCAGGCATTTTCGCCTAATCAGGGTAAACATCCAATAGACTGTAAACAAAACACCCTTGATGGTGGGATGACCAAACTTGGGGAGCCTTGAGGGGTACATGAGAGAATCATTTTTTCAGAGTTTCATTGAAATACACAAAGAAACCTAGTACCCACAAGCTAAGAAACATGGAATTATTTCCAGTTGGCTAAAACTCTTTTCTGTGAGTTTGAAACTCTTTTGCTACCTAGTGATTCAGCTTTGAGATACTTGAACCAGGAGAGAAGCACAGTGTGCTGCTGTGAACTAAAGTGTTGTTCTGCGTTTTTAAAGTTCTAGCATTAATCATTTAAGAATTAAACTCACAGGCTTTTTCAGGCATTTTCGCCTAATCAGGGTAAACATCCAATAGACTGTAAACAAAACACCCTTGATGGTGGGATGACCAAACTTGGGGAGCCTTGAGGGGCACATGAGAGAATCATTTTGTCAGAGTTTCATTGAAATACACAAAGAAACCTAGTACCTACAAGCTAAGAAACATGGAATTATTTCCAGTTGGCTAAAACGCTTTTCTGTGTGTTTGAAACTCTTTTGCTACCTAGTGATTCAGCTTTGAGATACTTGAACCAGGACAGAAGCAGAGTGTGCTCTTGTGATCTGAAGTGCTTTTCTGCATTTTCAACGTTCTAGCATTAACCATTGAGGAATTAAACTACAGGCGTTTTCAGTGAAATTTGCCTAATCAGGGTAAACATTCAATAGGCTCTAAACAAAAAACACGTGATGGTGGATTGACCTAATTTGGGGATCCATGAGGGGCACAAGAGAGAATCATTATTTCAGAGTTTCATTGAAATACACAAAGAAACCTAGGACCCACAAGCTAAGAAACATGGAATTATTTCCAGTTGGCTAAAACACTTTTCTGTGAGTTTGAAACTCTTTTGCTACCTAGTGATTCAGCTTTCAGATACTTGAACCAGGACAGAAGCACAGTGTGCTGCTGTGAACTAAAGTGTTGTTCTGCGTTTTTAAAGTAATAGCATTAACCATTTAAGAATTAAACTCACAGGCGTTTTCAGGCATTTTCGCCTAATCAGGGTAAACATCCAATAGACTGTAAACAAAACACCCTTGATGGTGGGATGACCAAACTTGGGGAGCCTTGAGGGGCACATGAGAGAATCATTTTTTCAGAGTTTCATTGAAATTCACAAAGAAACCTAGTACCCACAAGCTAAGAAACATGGAATTATTTCCAGTTGGCTAAAACTCTTTTCTGTGAGTTTGAAACTCTTTTGCTACCTAGTGATTCAGCTTTGAGATACTTGAACCAGGAGAGAAGCACAGTGTGCTGCTGTGAACTAAAGTGTTGTTCTGCGTTTTTAAAGTTCTAGCATTAATCATTTAAGATTTAAACTCACAGGCTTTTTCAGGCATTTTCGTCTAATCAGGGTAAATATCCAATAGACTGTAAACAAAACACCCTTGATGGTGGGATGACCAAACTTGGGGAGCCTTGAGGGGCACATGAGAGAATCATTTTGTCAGAGTTTCATTGAAATACACAAAGAAACCTAGTACCTACAAGCTAAGAAACATGGAATTATTTCCAGTTGGCTAAAACGCTTTTCTGTGAGTTTGAAACTCTTTTGCTACCTAGTGATTCAGCTTTGAGATACTTGAACCAGGACAGAAGCAGAGTGTGCTCTTGTGATCTGAAGTGCTTTTCTGCATTTTCAACGTTCTAGCATTAACCATTGAGGAATTAAACTACAGGCGTTTTCAGTGAAATTTGCCTAATCAGGGTAAACATTCAATAGGCTCTAAACAAAAAACACGTGATGGTGGATTGACCTAATTTGGGGATCCATGAGGGGCACAAGAGAGAATCATTATTTCAGAGTTTCATTGAAATACACAAAGAAACCTAGGACCCACAAGCTAAGAAACATGGAATTATTTCCAGTTGGCTAAAACGCTTTTCTGTGAGTTTGAAACTCTTTTGCTACCTAGTGATTCAGCTTTGAGATACTTGAACCAGGACAGAAGCACAGTGTGCTGCTTTTTAAAGTGAACTAAAGTGTTGTTCTGCGTTTTTGGGATGAAAGTTCTAGCATTTCATTGAACCAAAGAAACCTATTTAAGAATTAAACTCACAGGCAGCTTTTCAGGCATTTTCGCCTAATCAGGGTAAACATCCAATAGACTGTAAACAAAACACCCTTGATGGTGGGATGACCAAACTTGGGGAGCCTTGAGGGGCACATGAGAGAATCATTTTGTCAGAGTTTCATTGAAATACACAAAGAAACCTAGTACCTACAAGCTAAGAAACATGGAATTATTTCCAGTTGGCTAAAACGCTTTTCTGTGTGTTTGAAACTCTTTTGCTACCTAGTGATTCAGCTTTGAGATACTTGAACCAGGACAGAAGCAGAGTGTGCTCTTGTGATCTGAAGTGCTTTTCTGCATTTTCAACGTTCTAGCATTAACCATTGAGGAATTAAACTACAGGCGTTTTCAGTGAAATTTGCCTAATCAGGGTAAACATTCAATAGGCTCTAAACAAAAAACACGTGATGGTGGATTGACCTAATTTGGGGATCCATGAGGGGCACAAGAGAGAATCATTATTTCAGAGTTTCATTGAAATACACAAAGAAACCTAGGACCCACAAGCTAAGAAACATGGAATTATTTCCAGTTGGCTAAAACGCTTTTCTGTGAGTTTGAAACTCTTTTGCTACCTAGTGATTCAGCTTTCAGATACTTGAACCAGGACAGAAGCACAGTGTGCTGCTGTGAACTAAAGTGTTGTTCTGCGTTTTTAAAGTAATAGCATTAACCATTTAAGAATTAAACTCACAGGCGTTTTCAGGCATTTTCGCCTAATCAGGGTAAACATCCAATAGACTGTAAACAAAACACCCTTGATGGTGGGATGACCAAACTTGGGGAGCCTTGAGGGGTACATGAGAGAAACATTTTTTCAGAGTTTCATTGAAATTCACAAAGAAACCTAGTACCCACAAGCTAAGAAACATGGAATTATTTCCAGTTGGCTAAAACTCTTTTCTGTGAGTTTGAAACTCTTTTGCTACCTAGTGATTCAGCTTTGAGATACTTGAACCAGGAGAGAAGCACAGTGTGCTGCTGTGAACTAAAGTGTTGTTCTGCGTTTTTAAAGTTCTAGCATTAATCATTTAAGATTTAAACTCACAGGCTTTTTCAGGCATTTTCGTCTAATCAGGGTAAATATCCAATAGACTGTAAACAAAACACCCTTGATGGTGGGATGACCAAACTTGGGGAGCCTTGAGGGGCACATGAGAGAATCATTTTGTCAGAGTTTCATTGAAATACACAAAGAAACCTAGTACCTACAAGCTAAGAAACATGGAATTATTTCCAGTTGGCTAAAACGCTTTTCTGTGAGTTTGAAACTCTTTTGCTACCTAGTAATTCAGCTTTGAGATACTTGAACCAGGACAGAAGCAGAGTGTGCTCTTGTGATCTGAAGTGCTTTTCTGCATTTTCAACGTTCTAGCATTAACCATTGAGGAATTAAACTACAGGCGTTTTCTGTGAAATTTGCCTAATCAGGGTAAACATTCAATAGGCTCTAAACAAAAAACACGTGATGGTGGATTGACCTAATTTGGGGATCCATGAGGGGCACAAGAGAGAATCATTATGTCAGAGTTTCATTGAAATACACAAAGAAACCTAGGACCCACAAGCTAAGAAACATGGAATTATTTCCAGTTGGCTAAAACGCTTTTCTGTGAGTTTGAAACTCTTTTGCTACCTAGTGATTCAGCTTTCAGATACTTGAACCAGGACAGAAGCACAGTGTGCTGCTGTGAACTAAAGTGTTGTTCTGCGTTTTTAAAGTAATAGCATTAACCATTTAAGAATTAAACTCACAGGCGTTTTCAGGCATTTTCGCCTAATCAGGGTAAACATCCAATAGACTGTAAACAAAACACCCTTGATGGTGGGATGACCAAACTTGGGGACCCTTGAGGGGTACATGAGAGAATCATTTTTTCAGAGTTTCATTGAAATTCACAAAGAAACCTAGTACCCACAAGCTAAGAAACATGGAATTATTTCCAGTTGGCTAAAACTCTTTTCTGTGAGTTTGAAACTCTTTTGCTACCTAGTGATTCAGCTTTGAGATACTTGAACCAGGAGAGAAGCACAGTGTGCTGCTGTGAACTAAAGTGTTGTTCTGCGTTTTTAAAGTTCTAGCATTAATCATTTAAGATTTAAACTCACAGGCTTTTTCAGGCATTTTCGTCTAATCAGGGTAAATATCCAATAGACTGTAAACAAAACACCCTTGATGGTGGGATGACCAAACTTGGGGAGCCTTGAGGGGCACATGAGAGAATCATTTTGTCAGAGTTTCATTGAAATACACAAAGAAACCTAGTACCTACAAGCTAAGAAACATGGAATTATTTCCAGTTGGCTAAAACGCTTTTCTGTGAGTTTGAAACTCTTTTGCTACCTAGTGATTCAGCTTTGAGATACTTGAACCAGGACAGAAGCAGAGTGTGCTCTTGTGATCTGAAGTGCTTTTCTGCATTTTCAACGTTCTAGCATTAACCATTGAGGAATTAAACTACAGGCGTTTTCAGTGAAATTTGCCTAATCAGGGTAAACATTCAATAGGCTCTAAACAAAAAACACGTGATGGTGGATTGACCTAATTTGGGGATCCATGAGGGGCACAAGAGAGAATCATTATGTCAGAGTTTCATTGAAATACACAAAGAAACCTAGGACCCACAAGCTAAGAAACATGGAATTATTTCCAGTTGGCTAAAACGCTTTTCTGTGAGTTTGAAACTCTTTTGCTACCTAGTGATTCAGCTTTCAGATACTTGAACCAGGACAGAAGCACAGTGTGCTGCTGTGAACTAAAGTGTTGTTCTGCGTTTTTAAAGTAATAGCATTAACCATTTAAGAATTAAACTCACAGGCGTTTTCAGGCATTTTCGCCTAATCAGGGTAAACATCCAATAGACTGTAAACAAAACACCCTTGATGGTGGGATGACCAAACTTGGGGAGCCTTGAGGGGTACATGAGAGAAACATTTTTTCAGAGTTTCATTGAAATTCACAAAGAAACCTAGTACCCACAAGCTAAGAAACATGGAATTATTTCCAGTTGGCTAAAACTCTTTTCTGTGAGTTTGAAACTCTTTTGCTACCTAGTGATTCAGCTTTGAGATACTTGAACCAGGAGAGAAGCACAGTGTGCTGCTGTGAACTAAAGTGTTGTTCTGCGTTTTTAAAGTTCTAGCATTAATCATTTAAGAATTAAACTCACAGGCTTTTTCAGGCATTTTCGCCTAATCAGGGTAAACATCCAATAGACTGTAAACAAAACACCCTTGATGGTGGGATGACCAAACTTGGGGAGCCTTGAGGGGCACATGAGAGAATCATTTTGTCAGAGTTTCATTGAAATACACAAAGAAACCTAGTACCTACAAGCTAAGAAACATGGAATTATTTCCAGTTGGCTAAAACGCTTTTCTGTGAGTTTGAAACTCTTTTGCTACCTAGTGATTCAGCTTTGAGATACTTGAACCAGGACAGAAGCAGAGTGTGCTCTTGTGATCTGAAGTGCTTTTCTGCATTTTCAACGTTCTAGCATTAACCATTGAGGAATTAAACTACAGGCGTTTTCTGTGAAATTTGCCTAATCAGGGTAAACATTCAATAGGCTCTAAACAAAAAACACGTGATGGTGGATTGACCTAATTTGGGGATCCATGAGGGGCACAAGAGAGAATCATTATTTCAGAGTTTCATTGAAATACACAAAGAAACCTAGGACCCACAAGCTAAGAAACATGGAATTATTTCCAGTTGGCTAAAACGCTTTTCTGTGAGTTTGAAACTCTTTTGCTACCTAGTGATTCAGCTTTCAGATACTTGAACCAGGACAGAAGCACAGTGTGCTGCTGTGAACTAAAGTGTTGTTCTGCGTTTTTAAAGTAATAGCATTAACCATTTAAGAATTAAACTCACAGGCGTTTTCAGGCATTTTCGCCTAATCAGGGTAAACATCCAATAGACTGTAAACAAAACACCCTTGATGGTGGGATGACCAAACTTGGGGAGCCTTGAGGGGTACATGAGAGAATCATTTTTTCAGAGTTTCATTGAAATTCACAAAGAAACCTAGTACCCACAAGCTAAGAAACATGGAATTATTTCCAGTTGGCTAAAACTCTTTTCTGTGAGTTTGAAACTCTTTTGCTACCTAGTGATTCAGCTTTGAGATACTTGAACCAGGAGAGAAGCACAGTGTGCTGCTGTGAACTAAAGTGTTGTTCTGCGTTTTTAAAGTTCTAGCATTAATCATTTAAGAATTAAACTCACAGGCTTTTTCAGGCATTTTCGCCTAATCAGGGTAAACATCCAATAGACTGTAAACAAAACACCCTTGATGGTGGGATGACCAAACTTGGGGAGCCTTGAGGGGCACATGAGAGAATCATTTTGTCAGAGTTTCATTGAAATACACAAAGAAACCTAGTACCTACAAGCTAAGAAACATGGAATTATTTCCAGTTGGCTAAAACGCTTTTCTGTGAGTTTGAAACTCTTTTGCTACCTAGTGATTCAGCTTTGAGATACTTGAACCAGGACAGAAGCAGAGTGTGCTCTTGTGATCTGAAGTGCTTTTCTGCATTTTCAACGTTCTAGCATTAACCATTGAGGAATTAAACTACAGGCGTTTTCAGTGAAATTTGCCTAATCAGGGTAAACATTCAATAGGCTCTAAACAAAAAACACGTGATGGTGGATTGACCTAATTTGGGGATCCATGAGGGGCACAAGAGAGAATCATTATTTCAGAGTTTCATTGAAATACACAAAGAAACCTAGGACCCACAAGCTAAGAAACATGGAATTATTTCCAGTTGGCTAAAACACTTTTCTGTGAGTTTGAAACTCTTTTGCTACCTAGTGATTCAGCTTTCAGATACTTGAACCAGGACAGAAGCACAGTGTGCTGCTGTGAACTAAAGTGTTGTTCTGCGTTTTTAAAGTAATAGCATTAACCATTTAAGAATTAAACTCACAGGCGTTTTCAGGCATTTTCGCCTAATCAGGGTAAACATCCAATAGACTGTAAACAAAACACCCTTGATGGTGGGATGACCAAACTTGGGGAGCCTTGAGGGGTACATGAGAGAAACATTTTTTCAGAGTTTCATTGAAATTCACAAAGAAACCTAGTACCCACAAGCTAAGAAACATGGAATTATTTCCAGTTGGCTAAAACTCTTTTCTGTGAGTTTGAAACTCTTTTGCTACCTAGTGATTCAGCTTTGAGATACTTGAACCAGGAGAGAAGCACAGTGTGCTGCTGTGAACTAAAGTGTTGTTCTGCGTTTTTAAAGTTCTAGCATTAATCATTTAAGATTTAAACTCACAGGCTTTTTCAGGCATTTTCGTCTAATCAGGGTAAATATCCAATAGACTGTAAACAAAACACCCTTGATGGTGGGATGACCAAACTTGGGGAGCCTTGAGGGGCACATGAGAGAATCATTTTGTCAGAGTTTCATTGAAATACACAAAGAAACCTAGTACCTACAAGCTAAGAAACATGGAATTATTTCCAGTTGGCTAAAACGCTTTTCTGTGAGTTTGAAACTCTTTTGCTACCTAGTAATTCAGCTTTGAGATACTTGAACCAGGACAGAAGCAGAGTGTGCTCTTGTGATCTGAAGTGCTTTTCTGCATTTTCAACGTTCTAGCATTAACCATTGAGGAATTAAACTACAGGCGTTTTCTGTGAAATTTGCCTAATCAGGGTAAACATTCAATAGGCTCTAAACAAAAAACACGTGATGGTGGATTGACCTAATTTGGGGATCCATGAGGGGCACAAGAGAGAATCATTATGTCAGAGTTTCATTGAAATACACAAAGAAACCTAGGACCCACAAGCTAAGAAACATGGAATTATTTCCAGTTGGCTAAAACGCTTTTCTGTGAGTTTGAAACTCTTTTGCTACCTAGTGATTCAGCTTTCAGATACTTGAACCAGGACAGAAGCACAGTGTGCTGCTGTGAACTAAAGTGTTGTTCTGCGTTTTTAAAGTAATAGCATTAACCATTTAAGAATTAAACTCACAGGCGTTTTCAGGCATTTTCGCCTAATCAGGGTAAACATCCAATAGACTGTAAACAAAACACCCTTGATGGTGGGATGACCAAACTTGGGGACCCTTGAGGGGTACATGAGAGAATCATTTTTTCAGAGTTTCATTGAAATTCACAAAGAAACCTAGTACCCACAAGCTAAGAAACATGGAATTATTTCCAGTTGGCTAAAACTCTTTTCTGTGAGTTTGAAACTCTTTTGCTACCTAGTGATTCAGCTTTGAGATACTTGAACCAGGAGAGAAGCACAGTGTGCTGCTGTGAACTAAAGTGTTGTTCTGCGTTTTTAAAGTTCTAGCATTAATCATTTAAGATTTAAACTCACAGGCTTTTTCAGGCATTTTCGTCTAATCAGGGTAAATATCCAATAGACTGTAAACAAAACACCCTTGATGGTGGGATGACCAAACTTGGGGAGCCTTGAGGGGCACATGAGAGAATCATTTTGTCAGAGTTTCATTGAAATACACAAAGAAACCTAGTACCTACAAGCTAAGAAACATGGAATTATTTCCAGTTGGCTAAAACGCTTTTCTGTGAGTTTGAAACTCTTTTGCTACCTAGTAATTCAGCTTTGAGATACTTGAACCAGGACAGAAGCAGAGTGTGCTCTTGTGATCTGAAGTGCTTTTCTGCATTTTCAACGTTCTAGCATTAACCATTGAGGAATTAAACTACAGGCGTTTTCTGTGAAATTTGCCTAATCAGGGTAAACATTCAATAGGCTCTAAACAAAAAACACGTGATGGTGGATTGACCTAATTTGGGGATCCATGAGGGGCACAAGAGAGAATCATTATGTCAGAGTTTCATTGAAATACACAAAGAAACCTAGGACCCACAAGCTAAGAAACATGGAATTATTTCCAGTTGGCTAAAACGCTTTTCTGTGAGTTTGAAACTCTTTTGCTACCTAGTGATTCAGCTTTCAGATACTTGAACCAGGACAGAAGCACAGTGTGCTGCTGTGAACTAAAGTGTTGTTCTGCGTTTTTAAAGTAATAGCATTAACCATTTAAGAATTAAACTCACAGGCGTTTTCAGGCATTTTCGCCTAATCAGGGTAAACATCCAATAGACTGTAAACAAAACACCCTTGATGGTGGGATGACCAAACTTGGGGAGCCTTGAGGGGTACATGAGAGAATCATTTTTTCAGAGTTTCATTGAAATTCACAAAGAAACCTAGTACCCACAAGCTAAGAAACATGGAATTATTTCCAGTTGGCTAAAACTCTTTTCTGTGAGTTTGAAACTCTTTTGCTACCTAGTGATTCAGCTTTGAGATACTTGAACCAGGAGAGAAGCACAGTGTGCTGCTGTGAACTAAAGTGTTGTTCTGCGTTTTTAAAGTTCTAGCATTAATCATTTAAGAATTAAACTCACAGGCTTTTTCAGGCATTTTCGCCTAATCAGGGTAAACATCCAATAGACTGTAAACAAAACACCCTTGATGGTGGGATGACCAAACTTGGGGAGCCTTGAGGGGCACATGAGAGAATCATTTTGTCAGAGTTTCATTGAAATACACAAAGAAACCTAGTACCTACAAGCTAAGAAACATGGAATTATTTCCAGTTGGCTAAAACGCTTTTCTGTGTGTTTGAAACTCTTTTGCTACCTAGTGATTCAGCTTTGAGATACTTGAACCAGGACAGAAGCAGAGTGTGCTCTTGTGATCTGAAGTGCTTTTCTGCATTTTCAACGTTCTAGCATTAACCATTGAGGAATTAAACTACAGGCGTTTTCAGTGAAATTTGCCTAATCAGGGTAAACATTCAATAGGCTCTAAACAAAAAACACGTGATGGTGGATTGACCTAATTTGGGGATCCATGAGGGGCACAAGAGAGAATCATTATTTCAGAGTTTCATTGAAATACACAAAGAAACCTAGGACCCACAAGCTAAGAAACATGGAATTATTTCCAGTTGGCTAAAACGCTTTTCTGTGAGTTTGAAACTCTTTTGCTACCTAGTGATTCAGCTTTCAGATACTTGAACCAGGACAGAAGCACAGTGTGCTGCTGTGAACTAAAGTGTTGTTCTGCGTTTTTAAAGTAATAGCATTAACCATTTAAGAATTAAACTCACAGGCGTTTTCAGGCATTTTCGCCTAATCAGGGTAAACATCCAATAGACTGTAAACAAAACACCCTTGATGGTGGGATGACCAAACTTGGGGAGCCTTGAGGGGTACATGAGAGAAACATTTTTTCAGAGTTTCATTGAAATTCACAAAGAAACCTAGTACCCACAAGCTAAGAAACATGGAATTATTTCCAGTTGGCTAAAACTCTTTTCTGTGAGTTTGAAACTCTTTTGCTACCTAGTGATTCAGCTTTGAGATACTTGAACCAGGAGAGAAGCACAGTGTGCTGCTGTGAACTAAAGTGTTGTTCTGCGTTTTTAAAGTTCTAGCATTAATCATTTAAGATTTAAACTCACAGGCTTTTTCAGGCATTTTCGTCTAATCAGGGTAAATATCCAATAGACTGTAAACAAAACACCCTTGATGGTGGGATGACCAAACTTGGGGAGCCTTGAGGGGCACATGAGAGAATCATTTTGTCAGAGTTTCATTGAAATACACAAAGAAACCTAGTACCTACAAGCTAAGAAACATGGAATTATTTCCAGTTGGCTAAAACGCTTTTCTGTGAGTTTGAAACTCTTTTGCTACCTAGTAATTCAGCTTTGAGATACTTGAACCAGGACAGAAGCAGAGTGTGCTCTTGTGATCTGAAGTGCTTTTCTGCATTTTCAACGTTCTAGCATTAACCATTGAGGAATTAAACTACAGGCGTTTTCTGTGAAATTTGCCTAATCAGGGTAAACATTCAATAGGCTCTAAACAAAAAACACGTGATGGTGGATTGACCTAATTTGGGGATCCATGAGGGGCACAAGAGAGAATCATTATGTCAGAGTTTCATTGAAATACACAAAGAAACCTAGGACCCACAAGCTAAGAAACATGGAATTATTTCCAGTTGGCTAAAACGCTTTTCTGTGAGTTTGAAACTCTTTTGCTACCTAGTGATTCAGCTTTCAGATACTTGAACCAGGACAGAAGCACAGTGTGCTGCTGTGAACTAAAGTGTTGTTCTGCGTTTTTAAAGTAATAGCATTAACCATTTAAGAATTAAACTCACAGGCGTTTTCAGGCATTTTCGCCTAATCAGGGTAAACATCCAATAGACTGTAAACAAAACACCCTTGATGGTGGGATGACCAAACTTGGGGACCCTTGAGGGGTACATGAGAGAATCATTTTTTCAGAGTTTCATTGAAATTCACAAAGAAACCTAGTACCCACAAGCTAAGAAACATGGAATTATTTCCAGTTGGCTAAAACTCTTTTCTGTGAGTTTGAAACTCTTTTGCTACCTAGTGATTCAGCTTTGAGATACTTGAACCAGGAGAGAAGCACAGTGTGCTGCTGTGAACTAAAGTGTTGTTCTGCGTTTTTAAAGTTCTAGCATTAATCATTTAAGATTTAAACTCACAGGCTTTTTCAGGCATTTTCGTCTAATCAGGGTAAATATCCAATAGACTGTAAACAAAACACCCTTGATGGTGGGATGACCAAACTTGGGGAGCCTTGAGGGGCACATGAGAGAATCATTTTGTCAGAGTTTCATTGAAATACACAAAGAAACCTAGTACCTACAAGCTAAGAAACATGGAATTATTTCCAGTTGGCTAAAACGCTTTTCTGTGAGTTTGAAACTCTTTTGCTACCTAGTAATTCAGCTTTGAGATACTTGAACCAGGACAGAAGCAGAGTGTGCTCTTGTGATCTGAAGTGCTTTTCTGCATTTTCAACGTTCTAGCATTAACCATTGAGGAATTAAACTACAGGCGTTTTCTGTGAAATTTGCCTAATCAGGGTAAACATTCAATAGGCTCTAAACAAAAAACACGTGATGGTGGATTGACCTAATTTGGGGATCCATGAGGGGCACAAGAGAGAATCATTATTTCAGAGTTTCATTGAAATACACAAAGAAACCTAGGACCCACAAGCTAAGAAACATGGAATTATTTCCAGTTGGCTAAAACGCTTTTCTGTGAGTTTGAAACTCTTTTGCTACCTAGTGATTCAGCTTTCAGATACTTGAACCAGGACAGAAGCACAGTGTGCTGCTGTGAACTAAAGTGTTGTTCTGCGTTTTTAAAGTAATAGCATTAACCATTTAAGAATTAAACTCACAGGCGTTTTCAGGCATTTTCGCCTAATCAGGGTAAACATCCAATAGACTGTAAACAAAACACCCTTGATGGTGGGATGACCAAACTTGGGGAGCCTTGAGGGGTACATGAGAGAAACATTTTTTCAGAGTTTCATTGAAATTCACAAAGAAACCTAGTACCCACAAGCTAAGAAACATGGAATTATTTCCAGTTGGCTAAAACTCTTTTCTGTGAGTTTGAAACTCTTTTGCTACCTAGTGATTCAGCTTTGAGATACTTGAACCAGGAGAGAAGCACAGTGTGCTGCTGTGAACTAAAGTGTTGTTCTGCGTTTTTAAAGTTCTAGCATTAATCATTTAAGAATTAAAACTCACAGGCTTTTTCAGGCATTTTCGCCTAATCAGGGTAAACATCCAATAGACTGTAAACAAAACACCCTTGATGGTGGGATGACCAAACTTGGGGAGCCTTGAGGGGCACATGAGAGAATCATTTTGTCAGAGTTTCATTGAAATACACAAAGAAACCTAGTACCTACAAGCTAAGAAACATGGAATTATTTCCAGTTGGCTAAAACGCTTTTCTGTGAGTTTGAAACTCTTTTGCTACCTAGTGATTCAGCTTTGAGATACTTGAACCAGGACAGAAGCAGAGTGTGCTCTTGTGATCTGAAGTGCTTTTCTGCATTTTCAACGTTCTAGCATTAACCATTGAGGAATTAAACTACAGGCGTTTTCAGTGAAATTTGCCTAATCAGGGTAAACATTCAATAGGCTCTAAACAAAAAACACGTGATGGTGGATTGACCTAATTTGGGGATCCATGAGGGGCACAAGAGAGAATCATTATTTCAGAGTTTCATTGAAATACACAAAGAAACCTAGGACCCACAAGCTAAGAAACATGGAATTATTTCCAGTTGGCTAAAACGCTTTTCTGTGAGTTTGAAACTCTTTTGCTACCTAGTGATTCAGCTTTCAGATACTTGAACCAGGACAGAAGCACAGTGTGCTGCTGTGAACTAAAGTGTTGTTCTGCGTTTTTAAAGTAATAGCATTAACCATTTAAGAATTAAACTCACAGGCGTTTTCAGGCATTTTCGCCTAATCAGGGTAAACATCCAATAGACTGTAAACAAAACACCCTTGATGGTGGGATGACCAAACTTGGGGAGCCTTGAGGGGTACATGAGAGAAACATTTTTTCAGAGTTTCATTGAAATTCACAAAGAAACCTAGTACCCACAAGCTAAGAAACATGGAATTATTTCCAGTTGGCTAAAACTCTTTTCTGTGAGTTTGAAACTCTTTTGCTACCTAGTGATTCAGCTTTGAGATACTTGAACCAGGAGAGAAGCACAGTGTGCTGCTGTGAACTAAAGTGTTGTTCTGCGTTTTTAAAGTTCTAGCATTAATCATTTAAGATTTAAACTCACAGGCTTTTTCAGGCATTTTCGTCTAATCAGGGTAAATATCCAATAGACTGTAAACAAAACACCCTTGATGGTGGGATGACCAAACTTGGGGAGCCTTGAGGGGCACATGAGAGAATCATTTTGTCAGAGTTTCATTGAAATACACAAAGAAACCTAGTACCTACAAGCTAAGAAACATGGAATTATTTCCAGTTGGCTAAAAAACGCTTTTCTGTGAGTTTGAAACTCTTTTGCTACCTAGTAATTCAGCTTTGAGATACTTGAACCAGGACAGAAGCAGAGTGTGCTCTTGTGATCTGAAGTGCTTTTCTGCATTTTCAACGTTCTAGCATTAACCATTGAGGAATTAAACTACAGGCGTTTTCTGTGAAATTTGCCTAATCAGGGTAAACATTCAATAGGCTCTAAACAAAAAACACGTGATGGTGGATTGACCTAATTTGGGGATCCATGAGGGGCACAAGAGAGAATCATTATGTCAGAGTTTCATTGAAATACACAAAGAAACCTAGGACCCACAAGCTAAGAAACATGGAATTATTTCCAGTTGGCTAAAACGCTTTTCTGTGAGTTTGAAACTCTTTTGCTACCTAGTGATTCAGCTTTCAGATACTTGAACCAGGACAGAAGCACAGTGTGCTGCTGTGAACTAAAGTGTTGTTCTGCGTTTTTAAAGTAATAGCATTAACCATTTAAGAATTAAACTCACAGGCGTTTTCAGGCATTTTCGCCTAATCAGGGTAAACATCCAATAGACTGTAAACAAAACACCCTTGATGGTGGGATGACCAAACTTGGGGACCCTTGAGGGGTACATGAGAGAATCATTTTTTCAGAGTTTCATTGAAATTCACAAAGAAACCTAGTACCCACAAGCTAAGAAACATGGAATTATTTCCAGTTGGCTAAAACTCTTTTCTGTGAGTTTGAAACTCTTTTGCTACCTAGTGATTCAGCTTTGAGATACTTGAACCAGGAGAGAAGCACAGTGTGCTGCTGTGAACTAAAGTGTTGTTCTGCGTTTTTAAAGTTCTAGCATTAATCATTTAAGATTTAAACTCACAGGCTTTTTCAGGCATTTTCGCCTAATCAGGGTAAATATCCAATAGACTGTAAACAAAACACCCTTGATGGTGGGATGACCAAACTTGGGGAGCCTTGAGGGGCACATGAGAGAATCATTTTGTCAGAGTTTCATTGAAATACACAAAGAAACCTAGTACCTACAAGCTAAGAAACATGGAATTATTTCCAGTTGGCTAAAACGCTTTTCTGTGAGTTTGAAACTCTTTTGCTACCTAGTGATTCAGCTTTGAGATACTTGAACCAGGACAGAAGCAGAGTGTGCTCTTGTGATCTGAAGTGCTTTTCTGCATTTTCAACGTTCTAGCATTAACCATTGAGGAATTAAACTACAGGCGTTTTCAGTGAAATTTGCCTAATCAGGGTAAACATTCAATAGGCTCTAAACAAAAAACACGTGATGGTGGATTGACCTAATTTGGGGATCCATGAGGGGCACAAGAGAGAATCATTATTTCAGAGTTTCATTGAAATACACAAAGAAACCTAGGACCCACAAGCTAAGAAACATGGAATTATTTCCAGTTGGCTAAAACGCTTTTCTGTGAGTTTGAAACTCTTTTGCTACCTAGTGATTCAGCTTTCAGATACTTGAACCAGGACAGAAGCACAGTGTGCTGCTGTGAACTAAAGTGTTGTTCTGCGTTTTTAAAGTAATAGCATTAACCATTTAAGAATTAAACTCACAGGCGTTTTCAGGCATTTTCGCCTAATCAGGGTAAACATCCAATAGACTGTAAACAAAACACCCTTGATGGTGGGATGACCAAACTTGGGGACCCTTGAGGGGTACATGAGAGAATCATTTTTTCAGAGTTTCATTGAAATTCACAAAGAAACCTAGTACCCACAAGCTAAGAAACATGGAATTATTTCCAGTTGGCTAAAACTCTTTTCTGTGAGTTTGAAACTCTTTTGCTACCTAGTGATTCAGCTTTGAGATACTTGAACCAGGAGAGAAGCACAGTGTGCTGCTGTGAACTAAAGTGTTGTTCTGCGTTTTTAAAGTTCTAGCATTAATCATTTAAGATTAAACTCACAGGCTTTTTCAGGCATTTTCGCCTAATCAGGGTAAACATCCAATAGACTGTAAACAAAACACCCTTGATGGTGGGATGACCAAACTTGGGGAGCCTTGAGGGGCACATGAGAGAATCATTTTGTCAGAGTTTCATTGAAATACACAAAGAAACCTAGTACCTACAAGCTAAGAAACATGGAATTATTTCCAGTTGGCTAAAACGCTTTTCTGTGAGTTTGAAACTCTTTTGCTACCTAGTAATTCAGCTTTGAGATACTTGAACCAGGACAGAAGCAGAGTGTGCTCTTGTGATCTGAAGTGCTTTTCTGCATTTTCAACGTTCTAGCATTAACCATTGAGGAATTAAACTACAGGCGTTTTCTGTGAAATTTGCCTAATCAGGGTAAACATTCAATAGGCTCTAAACAAAAAACACGTGATGGTGGATTGACCTAATTTGGGGATCCATGAGGGGCACAAGAGAGAATCATTATGTCAGAGTTTCATTGAAATACACAAAGAAACCTAGGACCCACAAGCTAAGAAACATGGAATTATTTCCAGTTGGCTAAAACGCTTTTCTGTGAGTTTGAAACTCTTTTGCTACCTAGTGATTCAGCTTTCAGATACTTGAACCAGGACAGAAGCACAGTGTGCTGCTGTGAACTAAAGTGTTGTTCTGCGTTTTTAAAGTAATAGCATTAACCATTTAAGAATTAAACTCACAGGCGTTTTCAGGCATTTTCGCCTAATCAGGGTAAACATCCAATAGACTGTAAACAAAACACCCTTGATGGTGGGATGACCAAACTTGGGGACCCTTGAGGGGTACATGAGAGAATCATTTTTTCAGAGTTTCATTGAAATTCACAAAGAAACCTAGTACCCACAAGCTAAGAAACATGGAATTATTTCCAGTTGGCTAAAACTCTTTTCTGTGAGTTTGAAACTCTTTTGCTACCTAGTGATTCAGCTTTGAGATACTTGAACCAGGAGAGAAGCACAGTGTGCTGCTGTGAACTAAAGTGTTGTTCTGCGTTTTTAAAGTTCTAGCATTAATCATTTAAGATTTAAACTCACAGGCTTTTTCAGGCATTTTCGTCTAATCAGGGTAAATATCCAATAGACTGTAAACAAAACACCCTTGATGGTGGGATGACCAAACTTGGGGAGCCTTGAGGGGCACATGAGAGAATCATTTTGTCAGAGTTTCATTGAAATACACAAAGAAACCTAGTACCTACAAGCTAAGAAACATGGAATTATTTCCAGTTGGCTAAAACGCTTTTCTGTGAGTTTGAAACTCTTTTGCTACCTAGTAATTCAGCTTTGAGATACTTGAACCAGGACAGAAGCAGAGTGTGCTCTTGTGATCTGAAGTGCTTTTCTGCATTTTCAACGTTCTAGCATTAACCATTGAGGAATTAAACTACAGGCGTTTTCAGTGAAATTTGCCTAATCAGGGTAAACATTCAATAGGCTCTAAACAAAAAACACGTGATGGTGGATTGACCTAATTTGGGGATCCATGAGGGGCACAAGAGAGAATCATTATGTCAGAGTTTCATTGAAATACACAAAGAAACCTAGGACCCACAAGCTAAGAAACATGGAATTATTTCCAGTTGGCTAAAACGCTTTTCTGTGAGTTTGAAACTCTTTTGCTACCTAGTGATTCAGCTTTCAGATACTTGAACCAGGACAGAAGCACAGTGTGCTGCTGTGAACTAAAGTGTTGTTCTGCGTTTTTAAAGTAATAGCATTAACCATTTAAGAATTAAACTCACAGGCGTTTTCAGGCATTTTCGCCTAATCAGGGTAAACATCCAATAGACTGTAAACAAAACACCCTTGATGGTGGGATGACCAAACTTGGGGACCCTTGAGGGGTACATGAGAGAATCATTTTTTCAGAGTTTCATTGAAATTCACAAAGAAACCTAGTACCCACAAGCTAAGAAACATGGAATTATTTCCAGTTGGCTAAAACTCTTTTCTGTGAGTTTGAAACTCTTTTGCTACCTAGTGATTCAGCTTTGAGATACTTGAACCAGGAGAGAAGCACAGTGTGCTGCTGTGAACTAAAGTGTTGTTCTGCGTTTTTTAAAGTTCTAGCATTAATCATTTAAGAATTAAACTCACAGGCTTTTTCAGGCATTTTCGCCTAATCAGGGTAAACATCCAATAGACTGTAAACAAAACACCCTTGATGGTGGGATGACCAAACTTGGGGAGCCTTGAGGGGCACATGAGAGAATCATTTTGTCAGAGTTTCATTGAAATACACAAAGAAACCTAGTACCTACAAGCTAAGAAACATGGAATTATTTCCAGTTGGCTAAAACGCTTTTCTGTGAGTTTGAAACTCTTTTGCTACCTAGTGATTCAGCTTTGAGATACTTGAACCAGGACAGAAGCAGAGTGTGCTCTTGTGATCTGAAGTGCTTTTCTGCATTTTCAACGTTCTAGCATTAACCATTGAGGAATTAAACTACAGGCGTTTTCAGTGAAATTTGCCTAATCAGGGTAAACATTCAATAGGCTCTAAACAAAAAACACGTGATGGTGGATTGACCTAATTTGGGGATCCATGAGGGGCACAAGAGAGAATCATTATTTCAGAGTTTCATTGAAATACACAAAGAAACCTAGGACCCACAAGCTAAGAAACATGGAATTATTTCCAGTTGGCTAAAACGCTTTTCTGTGAGTTTGAAACTCTTTTGCTACCTAGTGATTCAGCTTTCAGATACTTGAACCAGGACAGAAGCACAGTGTGCTGCTGTGAACTAAAGTGTTGTTCTGCGTTTTTAAAGTAATAGCATTAACCATTTAAGAATTAAACTCACAGGCGTTTTCAGGCATTTTCGCCTAATCAGGGTAAACATCCAATAGACTGTAAACAAAACACCCTTGATGGTGGGATGACCAAACTTGGGGAGCCTTGAGGGGTACATGAGAGAAACATTTTTTCAGAGTTTCATTGAAATTCACAAAGAAACCTAGTACCCACAAGCTAAGAAACATGGAATTATTTCCAGTTGGCTAAAACTCTTTTCTGTGAGTTTGAAACTCTTTTGCTACCTAGTGATTCAGCTTTGAGATACTTGAACCAGGAGAGAAGCACAGTGTGCTGCTGTGAACTAAAGTGTTGTTCTGCGTTTTTAAAGTTCTAGCATTAATCATTTAAGATTTAAACTCACAGGCTTTTTCAGGCATTTTCGTCTAATCAGGGTAAATATCCAATAGACTGTAAACAAAACACCCTTGATGGTGGGATGACCAAACTTGGGGAGCCTTGAGGGGCACATGAGAGAATCATTTTGTCAGAGTTTCATTGAAATACACAAAGAAACCTAGTACCTACAAGCTAAGAAACATGGAATTATTTCCAGTTGGCTAAAACGCTTTTCTGTGAGTTTGAAACTCTTTTGCTACCTAGTATTCAGCTTTGAGATACTTGAACCAGGACAGAAGCAGAGTGTGCTCTTGTGATCTGAAGTGCTTTTCTGCATTTTCAACGTTCTAGCATTAACCATTGAGGAATTAAACTACAGGCGTTTTCAGTGAAATTTGCCTAATCAGGGTAAACATTCAATAGGCTCTAAACAAAAAACACGTGATGGTGGATTGACCTAATTTGGGGATCCATGAGGGGCACAAGAGAGAATCATTATGTCAGAGTTTCATTGAAATACACAAAGAAACCTAGGACCCACAAGCTAAGAAACATGGAATTATTTCCAGTTGGCTAAAACGCTTTTCTGTGAGTTTGAAACTCTTTTGCTACCTAGTGATTCAGCTTTCAGATACTTGAACCAGGACAGAAGCACAGTGTGCTGCTGTGAACTAAAGTGTTGTTCTGCGTTTTTAAAGTAATAGCATTAACCATTTAAGAATTAAACTCACAGGCGTTTTCAGGCATTTTCGCCTAATCAGGGTAAACATCCAATAGACTGTAAACAAAACACCCTTGATGGTGGGATGACCAAACTTGGGGACCCTTGAGGGGTACATGAGAGAATCATTTTTTCAGAGTTTCATTGAAATTCACAAAGAAACCTAGTACCCACAAGCTAAGAAACATGGAATTATTTCCAGTTGGCTAAAACTCTTTTCTGTGAGTTTGAAACTCTTTTGCTACCTAGTGATTCAGCTTTGAGATACTTGAACCAGGAGAGAAGCACAGTGTGCTGCTGTGAACTAAAGTGTTGTTCTGCGTTTTTAAAGTTCTAGCATTAATCATTTAAGATTTAAACTCACAGGCTTTTTCAGGCATTTTCGTCTAATCAGGGTAAATATCCAATAGACTGTAAACAAAACACCCTTGATGGTGGGATGACCAAACTTGGGGAGCCTTGAGGGGCACATGAGAGAATCATTTTGTCAGAGTTTCATTGAAATACACAAAGAAACCTAGTACCTACAAGCTAAGAAACATGGAATTATTTCCAGTTGGCTAAAACGCTTTTCTGTGAGTTTGAAACTCTTTTGCTACCTAGTGATTCAGCTTTGAGATACTTGAACCAGGACAGAAGCAGAGTGTGCTCTTGTGATCTGAAGTGCTTTTCTGCATTTTCAACGTTCTAGCATTAACCATTGAGGAATTAAACTACAGGCGTTTTCAGTGAAATTTGCCTAATCAGGGTAAACATTCAATAGGCTCTAAACAAAAAACACGTGATGGTGGATTGACCTAATTTGGGGATCCATGAGGGGCACAAGAGAGAATCATTATTTCAGAGTTTCATTGAAATACACAAAGAAACCTAGGACCCACAAGCTAAGAAACATGGAATTATTTCCAGTTGGCTAAAACGCTTTTCTGTGAGTTTGAAACTCTTTTGCTACCTAGTGATTCAGCTTTCAGATACTTGAACCAGGACAGAAGCACAGTGTGCTGCTGTGAACTAAAGTGTTGTTCTGCGTTTTTAAAGTAATAGCATTAACCATTTAAGAATTAAACTCACAGGCGTTTTCAGGCATTTTCGCCTAATCAGGGTAAACATCCAATAGACTGTAAACAAAACACCCTTGATGGTGGGATGACCAAACTTGGGGAGCCTTGAGGGGTACATGAGAGAATCATTTTTTCAGAGTTTCATTGAAATTCACAAAGAAACCTAGTACCCACAAGCTAAGAAACATGGAATTATTTCCAGTTGGCTAAAACTCTTTTCTGTGAGTTTGAAACTCTTTTGCTACCTAGTGATTCAGCTTTGAGATACTTGAACCAGGAGAGAAGCACAGTGTGCTGCTGTGAACTAAAGTGTTGTTCTGCGTTTTTAAAGTTCTAGCATTAATCATTTAAGAATTAAACTCACAGGCTTTTTCAGGCATTTTCGCCTAATCAGGGTAAATATCCAATAGACTGTAAACAAAACACCCTTGATGGTGGGATGACCAAACTTGGGGAGCCTTGAGGGGCACATGAGAGAATCATTTTGTCAGAGTTTCATTGAAATACACAAAGAAACCTAGTACCTACAAGCTAAGAAACATGGAATTATTTCCAGTTGGCTAAAACGCTTTTCTGTGAGTTTGAAACTCTTTTGCTACCTAGTGATTCAGCTTTGAGATACTTGAACCAGGACAGAAGCAGAGTGTGCTCTTGTGATCTGAAGTGCTTTTCTGCATTTTCAACGTTCTAGCATTAACCATTGAGGAATTAAACTACAGGCGTTTTCTGTGAAATTTGCCTAATCAGGGTAAACATTCAATAGGCTCTAAACAAAAAAACACGTGATGGTGGATTGACCTAATTTGGGGATCCATGAGGGGCACAAGAGAGAATCATTATGTCAGAGTTTCATTGAAATACACAAAGAAACCTAGGACCCACAAGCTAAGAAACATGGAATTATTTCCAGTTGGCTAAAACGCTTTTCTGTGAGTTTGAAACTCTTTTGCTACCTAGTGATTCAGCTTTCAGATACTTGAACCAGGACAGAAGCACAGTGTGCTGCTGTGAACTAAAGTGTTGTTCTGCGTTTTTAAAGTAATAGCATTAACCATTTAAGAATTAAACTCACAGGCGTTTTCAGGCATTTTCGCCTAATCAGGGTAAACATCCAATAGACTGTAAACAAAACACCCTTGATGGTGGGATGACCAAACTTGGGGAGCCTTGAGGGGTACATGAGAGAATCATTTTTTCAGAGTTTCATTGAAATTCACAAAGAAACCTAGTACCCACAAGCTAAGAAACATGGAATTATTTCCAGTTGGCTAAAACTCTTTTCTGTGAGTTTGAAACTCTTTTGCTACCTAGTGATTCAGCTTTGAGATACTTGAACCAGGAGAGAAGCACAGTGTGCTGCTGTGAACTAAAGTGTTGTTCTGCGTTTTTAAAGTTCTAGCATTAATCATTTAAGATTTAAACTCACAGGCTTTTTCAGGCATTTTCGTCTAATCAGGGTAAATATCCAATAGACTGTAAACAAAACACCCTTGATGGTGGGATGACCAAACTTGGGGAGCCTTGAGGGGCACATGAGAGAATCATTTTGTCAGAGTTTCATTGAAATACACAAAGAAACCTAGTACCTACAAGCTAAGAAACATGGAATTATTTCCAGTTGGCTAAAACGCTTTTCTGTGAGTTTGAAACTCTTTTGCTACCTAGTAATTCAGCTTTGAGATACTTGAACCAGGACAGAAGCAGAGTGTGCTCTTGTGATCTGAAGTGCTTTTCTGCATTTTCAACGTTCTAGCATTAACCATTGAGGAATTAAACTACAGGCGTTTTCTGTGAAATTTGCCTAATCAGGGTAAACATTCAATAGGCTCTAAACAAAAAACACGTGATGGTGGATTGACCTAATTTGGGGATCCATGAGGGGCACAAGAGAGAATCATTATGTCAGAGTTTCATTGAAATACACAAAGAAACCTAGGACCCACAAGCTAAGAAACATGGAATTATTTCCAGTTGGCTAAAACGCTTTTCTGTGAGTTTGAAACTCTTTTGCTACCTAGTGATTCAGCTTTCAGATACTTGAACCAGGACAGAAGCACAGTGTGCTGCTGTGAACTAAAGTGTTGTTCTGCGTTTTTAAAGTAATAGCATTAACCATTTAAGAATTAAACTCACAGGCGTTTTCAGGCATTTTCGCCTAATCAGGGTAAACATCCAATAGACTGTAAACAAAACACCCTTGATGGTGGGATGACCAAACTTGGGGACCCTTGAGGGGTACATGAGAGAATCATTTTTTCAGAGTTTCATTGAAATTCACAAAGAAACCTAGTACCCACAAGCTAAGAAACATGGAATTATTTCCAGTTGGCTAAAACTCTTTTCTGTGAGTTTGAAACTCTTTTGCTACCTAGTGATTCAGCTTTGAGATACTTGAACCAGGAGAGAAGCACAGTGTGCTGCTGTGAACTAAAGTGTTGTTCTGCGTTTTTAAAGTTCTAGCATTAATCATTTAAGATTTAAACTCACAGGCTTTTTCAGGCATTTTCGCCTAATCAGGGTAAATATCCAATAGACTGTAAACAAAACACCCTTGATGGTGGGATGACCAAACTTGGGGAGCCTTGAGGGGCACATGAGAGAATCATTTTGTCAGAGTTTCATTGAAATACACAAAGAAACCTAGTACCTACAAGCTAAGAAACATGGAATTATTTCCAGTTGGCTAAAACGCTTTTCTGTGAGTTTGAAACTCTTTTGCTACCTAGTGATTCAGCTTTGAGATACTTGAACCAGGACAGAAGCAGAGTGTGCTCTTGTGATCTGAAGTGCTTTTCTGCATTTTCAACGTTCTAGCATTAACCATTGAGGAATTAAACTACAGGCGTTTTCAGTGAAATTTGCCTAATCAGGGTAAACATTCAATAGGCTCTAAACAAAAAACACGTGATGGTGGATTGACCTAATTTGGGGATCCATGAGGGGCACAAGAGAGAATCATTATTTCAGAGTTTCATTGAAATACACAAAGAAACCTAGGACCCACAAGCTAAGAAACATGGAATTATTTCCAGTTGGCTAAAACGCTTTTCTGTGAGTTTGAAACTCTTTTGCTACCTAGTGATTCAGCTTTCAGATACTTGAACCAGGACAGAAGCACAGTGTGCTGCTGTGAACTAAAGTGTTGTTCTGCGTTTTTAAAGTAATAGCATTAACCATTTAAGAATTAAACTCACAGGCGTTTTCAGGCATTTTCGCCTAATCAGGGTAAACATCCAATAGACTGTAAACAAAACACCCTTGATGGTGGGATGACCAAACTTGGGGAGCCTTGAGGGGTACATGAGAGAATCATTTTTTCAGAGTTTCATTGAAATTCACAAAGAAACCTAGTACCCACAAGCTAAGAAACATGGAATTATTTCCAGTTGGCTAAAACTCTTTTCTGTGAGTTTGAAACTCTTTTGCTACCTAGTGATTCAGCTTTGAGATACTTGAACCAGGAGAGAAGCACAGTGTGCTGCTGTGAACTAAAGTGTTGTTCTGCGTTTTTAAAGTTCTAGCATTAATCATTTAAGAATTAAACTCACAGGCTTTTTCAGGCATTTTCGCCTAATCAGGGTAAACATCCAATAGACTGTAAACAAAACACCCTTGATGGTGGGATGACCAAACTTGGGGAGCCTTGAGGGGCACATGAGAGAATCATTTTGTCAGAGTTTCATTGAAATACACAAAGAAACCTAGTACCTACAAGCTAAGAAACATGGAATTATTTCCAGTTGGCTAAAACGCTTTTCTGTGTGTTTGAAACTCTTTTGCTACCTAGTGATTCAGCTTTGAGATACTTGAACCAGGACAGAAGCAGAGTGTGCTCTTGTGATCTGAAGTGCTTTTCTGCATTTTCAACGTTCTAGCATTAACCATTGAGGAATTAAACTACAGGCGTTTTCAGTGAAATTTGCCTAATCAGGGTAAACATTCAATAGGCTCTAAACAAAAAACACGTGATGGTGGATTGACCTAATTTGGGGATCCATGAGGGGCACAAGAGAGAATCATTATGTCAGAGTTTCATTGAAATACACAAAGAAACCTAGGACCCACAAGCTAAGAAACATGGAATTATTTCCAGTTGGCTAAAACGCTTTTCTGTGAGTTTGAAACTCTTTTGCTACCTAGTGATTCAGCTTTCAGATACTTGAACCAGGACAGAAGCACAGTGTGCTGCTGTGAACTAAAGTGTTGTTCTGCGTTTTTAAAGTAATAGCATTAACCATTTAAGAATTAAACTCACAGGCGTTTTCAGGCATTTTCGCCTAATCAGGGTAAACATCCAATAGACTGTAAACAAAACACCCTTGATGGTGGGATGACCAAACTTGGGGACCTTGAGGGGTACATGAGAGAATCATTTTTTCAGAGTTTCATTGAAATTCACAAAGAAACCTAGTACCCACAAGCTAAGAAACATGGAATTATTTCCAGTTGGCTAAAACTCTTTTCTGTGAGTTTGAAACTCTTTTGCTACCTAGTGATTCAGCTTTGAGATACTTGAACCAGGAGAGAAGCACAGTGTGCTGCTGTGAACTAAAGTGTTGTTCTGCGTTTTTAAAGTTCTAGCATTAATCATTTAAGATTTAAACTCACAGGCTTTTTCAGGCATTTTCGTCTAATCAGGGTAAATATCCAATAGACTGTAAACAAAACACCCTTGATGGTGGGATGACCAAACTTGGGGAGCCTTGAGGGGCACATGAGAGAATCATTTTGTCAGAGTTTCATTGAAATACACAAAGAAACCTAGTACCTACAAGCTAAGAAACATGGAATTATTTCCAGTTGGCTAAAACGCTTTTCTGTGAGTTTGAAACTCTTTTGCTACCTAGTAATTCAGCTTTGAGATACTTGAACCAGGACAGAAGCAGAGTGTGCTCTTGTGATCTGAAGTGCTTTTCTGCATTTTCAACGTTCTAGCATTAACCATTGAGGAATTAAACTACAGGCGTTTTCTGTGAAATTTGCCTAATCAGGGTAAACATTCAATAGGCTCTAAACAAAAAACACGTGATGGTGGATTGACCTAATTTGGGGATCCATGAGGGGCACAAGAGAGAATCATTATGTCAGAGTTTCATTGAAATACACAAAGAAACCTAGGACCCACAAGCTAAGAAACATGGAATTATTTCCAGTTGGCTAAAACGCTTTTCTGTGAGTTTGAAACTCTTTTGCTACCTAGTGATTCAGCTTTCAGATACTTGAACCAGGACAGAAGCACAGTGTGCTGCTGTGAACTAAAGTGTTGTTCTGCGTTTTTAAAGTAATAGCATTAACCATTTAAGAATTAAACTCACAGGCGTTTTCAGGCATTTTCGCCTAATCAGGGTAAACATCCAATAGACTGTAAACAAAACACCCTTGATGGTGGGATGACCAAACTTGGGGAGCCTTGAGGGGTACATGAGAGAATCATTTTTTCAGAGTTTCATTGAAATTCACAAAGAAACCTAGTACCCACAAGCTAAGAAACATGGAATTATTTCCAGTTGGCTAAAACTCTTTTCTGTGAGTTTGAAACTCTTTTGCTACCTAGTGATTCAGCTTTGAGATACTTGAACCAGGAGAGAAGCACAGTGTGCTGCTGTGAACTAAAGTGTTGTTCTGCGTTTTTAAAGTTCTAGCATTAATCATTTAAGAATTAAACTCACAGGCTTTTTCAGGCATTTTCGCCTAATCAGGGTAAATATCCAATAGACTGTAAACAAAACACCCTTGATGGTGGGATGACCAAACTTGGGGAGCCTTGAGGGGCACATGAGAGAATCATTTTGTCAGAGTTTCATTGAAATACACAAAGAAACCTAGTACCTACAAGCTAAGAAACATGGAATTATTTCCAGTTGGCTAAAACGCTTTTCTGTGAGTTTGAAACTCTTTTGCTACCTAGTGATTCAGCTTTGAGATACTTGAACCAGGACAGAAGCAGAGTGTGCTCTTGTGATCTGAAGTGCTTTTCTGCATTTTCAACGTTCTAGCATTAACCATTGAGGAATTAAACTACAGGCGTTTTCAGTGAAATTTGCCTAATCAGGGTAAACATTCAATAGGCTCTAAACAAAAAACACGTGATGGTGGATTGACCTAATTTGGGGATCCATGAGGGGCACAAGAGAGAATCATTATTTCAGAGTTTCATTGAAATACACAAAGAAACCTAGGACCCACAAGCTAAGAAACATGGAATTATTTCCAGTTGGCTAAAACGCTTTTCTGTGAGTTTGAAACTCTTTTGCTACCTAGTGATTCAGCTTTCAGATACTTGAACCAGGACAGAAGCACAGTGTGCTGCTGTGAACTAAAGTGTTGTTCTGCGTTTTTTAAAGTAATAGCATTAACCATTTAAGAATTAAACTCACAGGCGTTTTCAGGCATTTTCGCCTAATCAGGGTAAACATCCAATAGACTGTAAACAAAACACCCTTGATGGTGGGATGACCAAACTTGGGGAGCCTTGAGGGGTACATGAGAGAAACATTTTTTCAGAGTTTCATTGAAATTCACAAAGAAACCTAGTACCCACAAGCTAAGAAACATGGAATTATTTCCAGTTGGCTAAAACTCTTTTCTGTGAGTTTGAAACTCTTTTGCTACCTAGTGATTCAGCTTTGAGATACTTGAACCAGGAGAGAAGCACAGTGTGCTGCTGTGAACTAAAGTGTTGTTCTGCGTTTTTAAAGTTCTAGCATTAATCATTTAAGATTTAAACTCACAGGCTTTTTCAGGCATTTTCGTCTAATCAGGGTAAATATCCAATAGACTGTAAACAAAACACCCTTGATGGTGGGATGACCAAACTTGGGGAGCCTTGAGGGGCACATGAGAGAATCATTTTGTCAGAGTTTCATTGAAATACACAAAGAAACCTAGTACCTACAAGCTAAGAAACATGGAATTATTTCCAGTTGGCTAAAACGCTTTTCTGTGAGTTTGAAACTCTTTTGCTACCTAGTGATTCAGCTTTGAGATACTTGAACCAGGACAGAAGCAGAGTGTGCTCTTGTGATCTGAAGTGCTTTTCTGCATTTTCAACGTTCTAGCATTAACCATTGAGGAATTAAACTACAGGCGTTTTCAGTGAAATTTGCCTAATCAGGGTAAACATTCAATAGGCTCTAAACAAAAAACACGTGATGGTGGATTGACCTAATTTGGGGATCCATGAGGGGCACAAGAGAGAATCATTATTTCAGAGTTTCATTGAAATACACAAAGAAACCTAGGACCCACAAGCTAAGAAACATGGAATTATTTCCAGTTGGCTAAAACGCTTTTCTGTGAGTTTGAAACTCTTTTGCTACCTAGTGATTCAGCTTTCAGATACTTGAACCAGGACAGAAGCACAGTGTGCTGCTGTGAACTAAAGTGTTGTTCTGCGTTTTTAAAGTAATAGCATTAACCATTTAAGAATTAAACTCACAGGCGTTTTCAGGCATTTTCGCCTAATCAGGGTAAACATCCAATAGACTGTAAACAAAACACCCTTGATGGTGGGATGACCAAACTTGGGGAGCCTTGAGGGGTACATGAGAGAATCATTTTTTCAGAGTTTCATTGAAATTCACAAAGAAACCTAGTACCCACAAGCTAAGAAACATGGAATTATTTCCAGTTGGCTAAAACTCTTTTCTGTGAGTTTGAAACTCTTTTGCTACCTAGTGATTCAGCTTTGAGATACTTGAACCAGGAGAGAAGCACAGTGTGCTGCTGTGAACTAAAGTGTTGTTCTGCGTTTTTAAAGTTCTAGCATTAATCATTTAAGAATTAAACTCACAGGCTTTTTCAGGCATTTTCGCTAATCAGGGTAAACATCCAATAGACTGTAAACAAAACACCCTTGATGGTGGGATGACCAAACTTGGGGAGCCTTGAGGGGCACATGAGAGAATCATTTTGTCAGAGTTTCATTGAAATACACAAAGAAACCTAGTACCTACAAGCTAAGAAACATGGAATTATTTCCAGTTGGCTAAAACGCTTTTCTGTGAGTTTGAAACTCTTTTGCTACCTAGTGATTCAGCTTTGAGATACTTGAACCAGGACAGAAGCAGAGTGTGCTCTTGTGATCTGAAGTGCTTTTCTGCATTTTCAACGTTCTAGCATTAACCATTGAGGAATTAAACTACAGGCGTTTTCTGTGAAATTTGCCTAATCAGGGTAAACATTCAATAGGCTCTAAACAAAAAACACGTGATGGTGGATTGACCTAATTTGGGGATCCATGAGGGGCACAAGAGAGAATCATTATTTCAGAGTTTCATTGAAATACACAAAGAAACCTAGGACCCACAAGCTAAGAAACATGGAATTATTTCCAGTTGGCTAAAACGCTTTTCTGTGAGTTTGAAACTCTTTTGCTACCTAGTGATTCAGCTTTCAGATACTTGAACCAGGACAGAAGCACAGTGTGCTGCTGTGAACTAAAGTGTTGTTCTGCGTTTTTAAAGTAATAGCATTAACCATTTAAGAATTAAACTCACAGGCGTTTTCAGGCATTTTCGCCTAATCAGGGTAAACATCCAATAGACTGTAAACAAAACACCCTTGATGGTGGGATGACCAAACTTGGGGAGCCTTGAGGGGTACATGAGAGAATCATTTTTTCAGAGTTTCATTGAAATTCACAAAGAAACCTAGTACCCACAAGCTAAGAAACATGGAATTATTTCCAGTTGGCTAAAACTCTTTTCTGTGAGTTTGAAACTCTTTTGCTACCTAGTGATTCAGCTTTGAGATACTTGAACCAGGAGAGAAGCACAGTGTGCTGCTGTGAACTAAAGTGTTGTTCTGCGTTTTTAAAGTTCTAGCATTAATCATTTAAGAATTAAACTCACAGGCTTTTTCAGGCATTTTCGCCTAATCAGGGTAAACATCCAATAGACTGTAAACAAAACACCCTTGATGGTGGGATGACCAAACTTGGGGAGCCTTGAGGGGCACATGAGAGAATCATTTTGTCAGAGTTTCATTGAAATACACAAAGAAACCTAGTACCTACAAGCTAAGAAACATGGAATTATTTCCAGTTGGCTAAAACGCTTTTCTGTGAGTTTGAAACTCTTTTGCTACCTAGTGATTCAGCTTTGAGATACTTGAACCAGGACAGAAGCAGAGTGTGCTCTTGTGATCTGAAGTGCTTTTCTGCATTTTCAACGTTCTAGCATTAACCATTGAGGAATTAAACTACAGGCGTTTTCAGTGAAATTTGCCTAATCAGGGTAAACATTCAATAGGCTCTAAACAAAAAACACGTGATGGTGGATTGACCTAATTTGGGGATCCATGAGGGGCACAAGAGAGAATCATTATTTCAGAGTTTCATTGAAATACACAAAGAAACCTAGGACCCACAAGCTAAGAAACATGGAATTATTTCCAGTTGGCTAAAACGCTTTTCTGTGAGTTTGAAACTCTTTTGCTACCTAGTGATTCAGCTTTCAGATACTTGAACCAGGACAGAAGCACAGTGTGCTGCTGTGAACTAAAGTGTTGTTCTGCGTTTTTAAAGTAATAGCATTAACCATTTAAGAATTAAACTCACAGGCGTTTTCAGGCATTTTCGCCTAATCAGGGTAAACATCCAATAGACTGTAAACAAAACACCCTTGATGGTGGGATGACCAAACTTGGGGAGCCTTGAGGGGTACATGAGAGAATCATTTTTTCAGAGTTTCATTGAAATTCACAAAGAAACCTAGTACCCACAAGCTAAGAAACATGGAATTATTTCCAGTTGGCTAAAACTCTTTTCTGTGAGTTTGAAACTCTTTTGCTACCTAGTGATTCAGCTTTGAGATACTTGAACCAGGAGAGAAGCACAGTGTGCTGCTGTGAACTAAAGTGTTGTTCTGCGTTTTTAAAGTTCTAGCATTAATCATTTAAGATTTAAACTCACAGGCTTTTTCAGGCATTTTCGCCTAATCAGGGTAAACATCCAATAGACTGTAAACAAAACACCCTTGATGGTGGGATGACCAAACTTGGGGAGCCTTGAGGGGCACATGAGAGAATCATTTTGTCAGAGTTTCATTGAAATACACAAAGAAACCTAGTACCTACAAGCTAAGAAACATGGAATTATTTCCAGTTGGCTAAAACGCTTTTCTGTGAGTTTGAAACTCTTTTGCTACCTAGTGATTCAGCTTTGAGATACTTGAACCAGGACAGAAGCAGAGTGTGCTCTTGTGATCTGAAGTGCTTTTCTGCATTTTCAACGTTCTAGCATTAACCATTGAGGAATTAAACTACAGGCGTTTTCTGTGAAATTTGCCTAATCAGGGTAAACATTCAATAGGCTCTAAACAAAAAACACGTGATGGTGGATTGACCTAATTTGGGGATCCATGAGGGGCACAAGAGAGAATCATTATGTCAGAGTTTCATTGAAATACACAAAGAAACCTAGGACCCACAAGCTAAGAAACATGGAATTATTTCCAGTTGGCTAAAACGCTTTTCTGTGAGTTTGAAACTCTTTTGCTACCTAGTGATTCAGCTTTCAGATACTTGAACCAGGACAGAAGCACAGTGTGCTGCTGTGAACTAAAGTGTTGTTCTGCGTTTTTAAAGTAATAGCATTAACCATTTAAGAATTAAACTCACAGGCGTTTTCAGGCATTTTCGCCTAATCAGGGTAAACATCCAATAGACTGTAAACAAAACACCCTTGATGGTGGGATGACCAAACTTGGGGAGCCTTGAGGGGTACATGAGAGAATCATTTTTTCAGAGTTTCATTGAAATTCACAAAGAAACCTAGTACCCACAAGCTAAGAAACATGGAATTATTTCCAGTTGGCTAAAACTCTTTTCTGTGAGTTTGAAACTCTTTTGCTACCTAGTGATTCAGCTTTGAGATACTTGAACCAGGAGAGAAGCACAGTGTGCTGCTGTGAACTAAAGTGTTGTTCTGCGTTTTTAAAGTTCTAGCATTAATCATTTAAGATTTAAACTCACAGGCTTTTTCAGGCATTTTCGTCTAATCAGGGTAAATATCCAATAGACTGTAAACAAAACACCCTTGATGGTGGGATGACCAAACTTGGGGAGCCTTGAGGGGCACATGAGAGAATCATTTTGTCAGAGTTTCATTGAAATACACAAAGAAACCTAGTACCTACAAGCTAAGAAACATGGAATTATTTCCAGTTGGCTAAAACGCTTTTCTGTGAGTTTGAAACTCTTTTGCTACCTAGTGATTCAGCTTTGAGATACTTGAACCAGGACAGAAGCAGAGTGTGCTCTTGTGATCTGAAGTGCTTTTCTGCATTTTCAACGTTCTAGCATTAACCATTGAGGAATTAAACTACAGGCGTTTTCTGTGAAATTTGCCTAATCAGGGTAAACATTCAATAGGCTCTAAACAAAAAACACGTGATGGTGGATTGACCTAATTTGGGGATCCATGAGGGGCACAAGAGAGAATCATTATTTTCAGAGTTTCATTGAAATACACAAAGAAACCTAGGACCCACAAGCTAAGAAACATGGAATTATTTCCAGTTGGCTAAAACGCTTTTCTGTGAGTTTGAAACTCTTTTGCTACCTAGTGATTCAGCTTTCAGATACTTGAACCAGGACAGAAGCACAGTGTGCTGCTGTGAACTAAAGTGTTGTTCTGCGTTTTTAAAGTAATAGCATTAACCATTTAAGAATTAAACTCACAGGCGTTTTCAGGCATTTTCGCCTAATCAGGGTAAACATCCAATAGACTGTAAACAAAACACCCTTGATGGTGGGATGACCAAACTTGGGGAGCCTTGAGGGGTACATGAGAGAATCATTTTTTCAGAGTTTCATTGAAATACACAAAGAAACCTAGTACCCACAAGCTAAGAAACATGGAATTATTTCCAGTTGGCTAAAACTCTTTTCTGTGAGTTTGAAACTCTTTTGCTACCTAGTGATTCAGCTTTGAGATACTTGAACCAGGAGAGAAGCACAGTGTGCTGCTGTGAACTAAAGTGTTGTTCTGCGTTTTTAAAGTTCTAGCATTAATCATTTAAGAATTAAACTCACAGGCTTTTTCAGGCATTTTCGCCTAATCAGGGTAAACATCCAATAGACTGTAAACAAAACACCCTTGATGGTGGGATGACCAAACTTGGGGAGCCTTGAGGGGCACATGAGAGAATCATTTTGTCAGAGTTTCATTGAAATACACAAAGAAACCTAGTACCTACAAGCTAAGAAACATGGAATTATTTCCAGTTGGCTAAAACGCTTTTCTGTGTGTTTGAAACTCTTTTGCTACCTAGTGATTCAGCTTTGAGATACTTGAACCAGGACAGAAGCAGAGTGTGCTCTTGTGATCTGAAGTGCTTTTCTGCATTTTCAACGTTCTAGCATTAACCATTGAGGAATTAAACTACAGGCGTTTTCAGTGAAATTTGCCTAATCAGGGTAAACATTCAATAGGCTCTAAACAAAAAACACGTGATGGTGGATTGACCTAATTTGGGGATCCATGAGGGGCACAAGAGAGAATCATTATTTCAGAGTTTCATTGAAATACACAAAGAAACCTAGGACCCACAAGCTAAGAAACATGGAATTATTTCCAGTTGGCTAAAACGCTTTTCTGTGAGTTTGAAACTCTTTTGCTACCTAGTGATTCAGCTTTCAGATACTTGAACCAGGACAGAAGCACAGTGTGCTGCTGTGAACTAAAGTGTTGTTCTGCGTTTTTAAAGTAATAGCATTAACCATTTAAGAATTAAACTCACAGGCGTTTTCAGGCATTTTCGCCTAATCAGGGTAAACATCCAATAGACTGTAAACAAAACACCCTTGATGGTGGGATGACCAAACTTGGGGAGCCTTGAGGGGTACATGAGAGAATCATTTTTTCAGAGTTTCATTGAAATTCACAAAGAAACCTAGTACCCACAAGCTAAGAAACATGGAATTATTTCCAGTTGGCTAAAACTCTTTTCTGTGAGTTTGAAACTCTTTTGCTACCTAGTGATTCAGCTTTGAGATACTTGAACCAGGAGAGAAGCACAGTGTGCTGCTGTGAACTAAAGTGTTGTTCTGCGTTTTTAAAGTTCTAGCATTAATCATTTAAGATTTAAACTCACAGGCTTTTTCAGGCATTTTCGCCTAATCAGGGTAAATATCCAATAGACTGTAAACAAAACACCCTTGATGGTGGGATGACCAAACTTGGGGAGCCTTGAGGGGCACATGAGAGAATCATTTTGTCAGAGTTTCATTGAAATACACAAAGAAACCTAGTACCTACAAGCTAAGAAACATGGAATTATTTCCAGTTGGCTAAAACGCTTTTCTGTGAGTTTGAAACTCTTTTGCTACCTAGTGATTCAGCTTTGAGATACTTGAACCAGGACAGAAGCAGAGTGTGCTCTTGTGATCTGAAGTGCTTTTCTGCATTTTCAACGTTCTAGCATTAACCATTGAGGAATTAAACTACAGGCGTTTTCAGTGAAATTTGCCTAATCAGGGTAAACATTCAATAGGCTCTAAACAAAAAACACGTGATGGTGGATTGACCTAATTTGGGGATCCATGAGGGGCACAAGAGAGAATCATTTTTTCAGAGTTTCATTGAAATACACAAAGAAACCTAGGACCCACAAGCTAAGAAACATGGAATTATTTCCAGTTGGCTAAAACGCTTTTCTGTGAGTTTGAAACTCTTTTGCTACCTAGTGATTCAGCTTTCAGATACTTGAACCAGGACAGAAGCACAGTGTGCTCTGTGAACTAAAGTGTTGTTCTGCGTTTTTAAAGTAATAGCATTAACCATTTAAGAATTAAACTCACATGCGTTTTCAGGCATTTTCGCCTAATCAGGGTAAACATCCAATAGACTGTAAGCAAAACACCCTTGATGGTGGGGATGACCAAACTTGGGGAGCCTTGAGGGGTACATGAGAGAATCATTTTTTCAGAGTTTCATTGAAATACACAAAGAAGCCTAGTACCCACAAGCTAAGAAACATGGAATTATTTCCAGTTGGCTAAAACTCTTTTCTGTGAGTTTGAAACTCTTTTGCTACCTAGTGATTCAGCTTTGAGATACTTGACCCAGGAGAGAAGCACAGTGTGCTGCTGTGAACTAAAGTGTTGTTCTGCGTTTTTAAAGTTCTAGCATTTATCATTTAAGAATTAAACTCACAGGCTTTTTCAGGCATTTTCGCCTAATCAGGGTAAACATCCAATAGACTGTAAACAAAACACCCTTGATGGTGGGATGACCAAACTTGGGGAGCCTTGAGGGGCACATGAGAGAATCATTTTGTCAGAGTTTCATTGAAATACACAAAGAAACCTAGTACCTACAAGCTAAGAAACATGGAATTATTTCCAGTTGGCTAAAACGCTTTTCTGTGTGTTTGAAACTCTTTTGCTACCTAGTGATTCAGCTTTGAGATACTTGAACCAGGACAGAAGCAGAGTGTGCTCTTGTGATCTGAAGTGCTTTTCTGCATTTTCAACGTTCTAGCATTAACCATTGAGGAATTAAACTACAGGCGTTTTCAGTGAAATTTGCCTAATCAGGGTAAACATTCAATAGGCTCTAAACAAAAAACACGTGATGGTGGATTGACCTAATTTGGGGATCCATGAGGGGCACAAGAGAGAATCATTATTTCAGAGTTTCATTGAAATACACAAAGAAACCTAGGACCCACAAGCTAAGAAACATGGAATTATTTCCAGTTGGCTAAAACACTTTTCTGTGAGTTTGAAACTCTTTTGCTACCTAGTGATTCAGCTTTCATATACTTGAACCAGGACAGAAGCACAGTGTGCTGCTGTGAACTAAAGTGTTGTTCTGCGTTTTTAAAGTAATAGCATTAACCATTTAAGAATTAAACTCACAGGCGTTTTCAGGCATTTTCGCCTAATCAGGGTAAACATCCAATAGACTGTAAACAAAACACCCTTGATGGTGGGATGACCAAACTTGGGGAGCCTTGAGGGGTACATGAGAGAAACATTTTTTCAGAGTTTCATTGAAATTCACAAAGAAACCTAGTACCCACAAGCTAAGAAACATGGAATTATTTCCAGTTGGCTAAAACTCTTTTCTGTGAGTTTGAAACTCTTTTGCTACCTAGTGATTCAGCTTTGAGATACTTGAACCAGGAGAGAAGCACAGTGTGCTGCTGTGAACTAAAGTGTTGTTCTGCGTTTTTAAAGTTCTAGCATTAATCATTTAAGATTTAAACTCACAGGCTTTTTCAGGCATTTTCGTCTAATCAGGGTAAATATCCAATAGACTGTAAACAAAACACCCTTGATGGTGGGATGACCAAACTTGGGGAGCCTTGAGGGGCACATGAGAGAATCATTTTGTCAGAGTTTCATTGAAATACACAAAGAAACCTAGTACCTACAAGCTAAGAAACATGGAATTATTTCCAGTTGGCTAAAACGCTTTTCTGTGAGTTTGAAACTCTTTTGCTACCTAGTAATTCAGCTTTGAGATACTTGAACCAGGACAGAAGCAGAGTGTGCTCTTGTGATCTGAAGTGCTTTTCTGCATTTTCAACGTTCTAGCATTAACCATTGAGGAATTAAACTACAGGCGTTTTCTGTGAAATTTGCCTAATCAGGGTAAACATTCAATAGGCTCTAAACAAAAAACACGTGATGGTGGATTGACCTAATTTGGGGATCCATGAGGGGCACAAGAGAGAATCATTATGTCAGAGTTTCATTGAAATACACAAAGAAACCTAGGACCCACAAGCTAAGAAACATGGAATTATTTCCAGTTGGCTAAAACGCTTTTCTGTGAGTTTGAAACTCTTTTGCTACCTAGTGATTCAGCTTTCAGATACTTGAACCAGGACAGAAGCACAGTGTGCTGCTGTGAACTAAAGTGTTGTTCTGCGTTTTTAAAGTAATAGCATTAACCATTTAAGAATTAAACTCACAGGCGTTTTCAGGCATTTTCGCCTAATCAGGGTAAACATCCAATAGACTGTAAACAAAACACCCTTGATGGTGGGATGACCAAACTTGGGGAGCCTTGAGGGGTACATGAGAGAATCATTTTTTCAGAGTTTCATTGAAATACACAAAGAAACCTAGTACCCACAAGCTAAGAAACATGGAATTATTTCCAGTTGGCTAAAACGCTTTTCTGTGAGTTTGAAACTCTTTTGCTACCTAGTGATTCAGCTTTGAGATACTTGAACCAGGACAGAAGCACAGTGTGCTGCTGTGAACTAAAGTGTTGTTCTGCGTTTTTAAAGTAATAGCATTAACCATTTAAGAATTAAACTCACAGGCGTTTTCAGGCATTTTCGCCTAATCAGGGTAAACATCCAATAGACTGTAAACAAAACACCCTTGATGGTGGGATGACCAAACTTGGGGAGCCTTGAGGGGTACATGAGAGAATCATTTTTTCAGAGTTTCATTGAAATTCACAAAGAAACCTAGTACCCACAAGCTAAGAAACATGGAATTATTTCCAGTTGGCTAAAACTCTTTTCTGTGAGTTTGAAACTCTTTTGCTACCTAGTGATTCAGCTTTGAGATACTTGAACCAGGAGAGAAGCACAGTGTGCTGCTGTGAACTAAAGTGTTGTTCTGCGTTTTTAAAGTTCTAGCATTAATCATTTAAGATTTAAACTCACAGGCTTTTTCAGGCATTTTCGCCTAATCAGGGTAAATATCCAATAGACTGTAAACAAAACACCCTTGATGGTGGGATGACCAAACTTGGGGAGCCTTGAGGGGCACATGAGAGAATCATTTTGTCAGAGTTTCATTGAAATACACAAAGAAACCTAGTACCTACAAGCTAAGAAACATGGAATTATTTCCAGTTGGCTAAAACGCTTTTCTGTGAGTTTGAAACTCTTTTGCTACCTAGTGATTCAGCTTTGAGATACTTGAACCAGGACAGAAGCAGAGTGTGCTCTTGTGATCTGAAGTGCTTTTCTGCATTTTCAACGTTCTAGCATTAACCATTGAGGAATTAAACTACAGGCGTTTTCAGTGAAATTTGCCTAATCAGGGTAAACATTCAATAGGCTCTAAACAAAAAACACGTGATGGTGGATTGACCTAATTTGGGGATCCATGAGGGGCACAAGAGAGAATCATTATGTCAGAGTTTCATTGAAATACACAAAGAAACCTAGGACCCACAAGCTAAGAAACATGGAATTATTTCCAGTTGGCTAAAACGCTTTTCTGTGAGTTTGAAACTCTTTTGCTACCTAGTGATTCAGCTTTCAGATACTTGAACCAGGACAGAAGCACAGTGTGCTGCTGTGAACTAAAGTGTTGTTCTGCGTTTTTAAAGTAATAGCATTAACCATTTAAGAATTAAACTCACAGGCGTTTTCAGGCATTTTCGCCTAATCAGGGTAAACATCCAATAGACTGTAAACAAAACACCCTTGATGGTGGGATGACCAAACTTGGGGACCCTTGAGGGGTACATGAGAGAATCATTTTTTCAGAGTTTCATTGAAATTCACAAAGAAACCTAGTACCCACAAGCTAAGAAACATGGAATTATTTCCAGTTGGCTAAAACTCTTTTCTGTGAGTTTGAAACTCTTTTGCTACCTAGTGATTCAGCTTTGAGATACTTGAACCAGGAGAGAAGCACAGTGTGCTGCTGTGAACTAAAGTGTTGTTCTGCGTTTTTAAAGTTCTAGCATTAATCATTTAAGATTTAAACTCACAGGCTTTTTCAGGCATTTTCGCCTAATCAGGGTAAATATCCAATAGACTGTAAACAAAACACCCTTGATGGTGGGATGACCAAACTTGGGGAGCCTTGAGGGGCACATGAGAGAATCATTTTGTCAGAGTTTCATTGAAATACACAAAGAAACCTAGTACCTACAAGCTAAGAAACATGGAATTATTTCCAGTTGGCTAAAACGCTTTTCTGTGAGTTTGAAACTCTTTTGCTACCTAGTGATTCAGCTTTGAGATACTTGAACCAGGACAGAAGCAGAGTGTGCTCTTGTGATCTGAAGTGCTTTTCTGCATTTTCAACGTTCTAGCATTAACCATTGAGGAATTAAACTACAGGCGTTTTCTGTGAAATTTGCCTAATCAGGGTAAACATTCAATAGGCTCTAAACAAAAAACACGTGATGGTGGATTGACCTAATTTGGGGATCCATGAGGGGCACAAGAGAGAATCATTATTTCAGAGTTTCATTGAAATACACAAAGAAACCTAGGACCCACAAGCTAAGAAACATGGAATTATTTCCAGTTGGCTAAAACGCTTTTCTGTGAGTTTGAAACTCTTTTGCTACCTAGTGATTCAGCTTTCAGATACTTGAACCAGGACAGAAGCACAGTGTGCTGCTGTGAACTAAAGTGTTGTTCTGCGTTTTTAAAGTAATAGCATTAACCATTTAAGAATTAAACTCACAGGCGTTTTCAGGCATTTTCGCCTAATCAGGGTAAACATCCAATAGACTGTAAACAAAACACCCTTGATGGTGGGATGACCAAACTTGGGGAGCCTTGAGGGGTACATGAGAGAATCATTTTTTCAGAGTTTCATTGAAATTCACAAAGAAACCTAGTACCCACAAGCTAAGAAACATGGAATTATTTCCAGTTGGCTAAAACTCTTTTCTGTGAGTTTGAAACTCTTTTGCTACCTAGTGATTCAGCTTTGAGATACTTGAACCAGGAGAGAAGCACAGTGTGCTGCTGTGAACTAAAGTGTTGTTCTGCGTTTTTAAAGTTCTAGCATTTAATCATTTAAGAATTAAACTCACAGGCTTTTTCAGGCATTTTCGCCTAATCAGGGTAAACATCCAATAGACTGTAAACAAAACACCCTTGATGGTGGGATGACCAAACTTGGGGAGCCTTGAGGGGCACATGAGAGAATCATTTTGTCAGAGTTTCATTGAAATACACAAAGAAACCTAGTACCTACAAGCTAAGAAACATGGAATTATTTCCAGTTGGCTAAAACGCTTTTCTGTGTGTTTGAAACTCTTTTGCTACCTAGTGATTCAGCTTTGAGATACTTGAACCAGGACAGAAGCAGAGTGTGCTCTTGTGATCTGAAGTGCTTTTCTGCATTTTCAACGTTCTAGCATTAACCATTGAGGAATTAAACTACAGGCGTTTTCTGTGAAATTTGCCTAATCAGGGTAAACATTCAATAGGCTCTAAACAAAAAACACGTGATGGTGGATTGACCTAATTTGGGGATCCATGAGGGGCACAAGAGAGAATCATTATTTCAGAGTTTCATTGAAATACACAAAGAAACCTAGGACCCACAAGCTAAGAAACATGGAATTATTTCCAGTTGGCTAAAACGCTTTTCTGTGAGTTTGAAACTCTTTTGCTACCTAGTGATTCAGCTTTCAGATACTTGAACCAGGACAGAAGCACAGTGTGCTGCTGTGAACTAAAGTGTTGTTCTGCGTTTTTAAAGTAATAGCATTAACCATTTAAGAATTAAACTCACAGGCGTTTTCAGGCATTTTCGCCTAATCAGGGTAAACATCCAATAGACTGTAAACAAAACACCCTTGATGGTGGGATGACCAAACTTGGGGAGCCTTGAGGGGTACATGAGAGAATCATTTTTTCAGAGTTTCATTGAAATTCACAAAGAAACCTAGTACCCACAAGCTAAGAAACATGGAATTATTTCCAGTTGGCTAAAACTCTTTTCTGTGAGTTTGAAACTCTTTTGCTACCTAGTGATTCAGCTTTGAGATACTTGAACCAGGAGAGAAGCACAGTGTGCTGCTGTGAACTAAAGTGTTGTTCTGCGTTTTTAAAGTTCTAGCATTTATCATTTAAGAATTAAACTCACAGGCTTTTTCAGGCATTTTCGCCTAATCAGGGTAAACATCCAATAGACTGTAAACAAAACACCCTTGATGGTGGGATGACCAAACTTGGGGAGCCTTGAGGGGCACATGAGAGAATCATTTTGTCAGAGTTTCATTGAAATACACAAAGAAACCTAGTACCTACAAGCTAAGAAACATGGAATTATTTCCAGTTGGCTAAAACGCTTTTCTGTGTGTTTGAAACTCTTTTGCTACCTAGTGATTCAGCTTTGAGATACTTGAACCAGGACAGAAGCAGAGTGTGCTCTTGTGATCTGAAGTGCTTTTCTGCATTTTCAACGTTCTAGCATTAACCATTGAGGAATTAAACTACAGGCGTTTTCAGTGAAATTTGCCTAATCAGGGTAAACATTCAATAGGCTCTAAACAAAAAACACGTGATGGTGGATTGACCTAATTTGGGGATCCATGAGGGGCACAAGAGAGAATCATTATTTCAGAGTTTCATTGAAATACACAAAGAAACCTAGGACCCACAAGCTAAGAAACATGGAATTATTTCCAGTTGGCTAAAACACTTTTCTGTGAGTTTGAAACTCTTTTGCTACCTAGTGATTCAGCTTTCATATACTTGAACCAGGACAGAAGCACAGTGTGCTGCTGTGAACTAAAGTGTTGTTCTGCGTTTTTAAAGTAATAGCATTAACCATTTAAGAATTAAACTCACAGGCGTTTTCAGGCATTTTCGCCTAATCAGGGTAAACATCCAATAGACTGTAAACAAAACACCCTTGATGGTGGGATGACCAAACTTGGGGAGCCTTGAGGGGTACATGAGAGAATCATTTTTTCAGAGTTTCATTGAAATTCACAAAGAAACCTAGTACCCACAAGCTAAGAAACATGGAATTATTTCCAGTTGGCTAAAACTCTTTTCTGTGAGTTTGAAACTCTTTTGCTACCTAGTGATTCAGCTTTGAGATACTTGAACCAGGAGAGAAGCACAGTGTGCTGCTGTGAACTAAAGTGTTGTTCTGCGTTTTTAAAGTTCTAGCATTAATCATTTAAGATTTAAACTCACAGGCTTTTTCAGGCATTTTCGCCTAATCAGGGTAAATATCCAATAGACTGTAAACAAAACACCCTTGATGGTGGGATGACCAAACTTGGGGAGCCTTGAGGGGCACATGAGAGAATCATTTTGTCAGAGTTTCATTGAAATACACAAAGAAACCTAGTACCTACAAGCTAAGAAACATGGAATTATTTCCAGTTGGCTAAAACGCTTTTCTGTGAGTTTGAAACTCTTTTGCTACCTAGTGATTCAGCTTTGAGATACTTGAACCAGGACAGAAGCAGAGTGTGCTCTTGTGATCTGAAGTGCTTTTCTGCATTTTCAACGTTCTAGCATTAACCATTGAGGAATTAAACTACAGGCGTTTTCTGTGAAATTTGCCTAATCAGGGTAAACATTCAATAGGCTCTAAACAAAAAACACGTGATGGTGGATTGACCTAATTTGGGGATCCATGAGGGGCACAAGAGAGAATCATTTTTTCAGAGTTTCATTGAAATACACAAAGAAACCTAGGACCCACAAGCTAAGAAACATGGAATTATTTCCAGTTGGCTAAAACGCTTTTCTGTGAGTTTGAAACTCTTTTGCTACCTAGTGATTCAGCTTTGAGATACTTGAACCAGGACAGAAGCACAGTGTGCTGCTGTGAACTAAAGTGTTGTTCTGCGTTTTTAAAGTTCTAGCATTAACCATTTAAGAATTAAACTCACAGGCGTTTTCAGGCATTTTCGCCTAATCAGGGTAAACATCCAATAGACTGTAAACAAAACACCCCCTTGATGGTGGGATGACCAAACTTGGGGAGCCTTGAGGGGCACATGAGAGAATCATTTTGTCAGAGTTTCATTGAAATACACAAAGAAACCTAGTACCTACAAGCTAAGAAACATGGAATTATTTCCAGTTGGCTAAAACGCTTTTCTGTGAGTTTGAAACTCTTTTGCTACCTAGTGATTCAGCTTTGAGATACTTGAACCAGGACAGAAGCAGAGTGTGCTCTTGTGATCTGAAGTGCTTTTCTGCATTTTCAAAGTTCTAGCATTAACCATTGAGGAATTAAACTACAGGCGTTTTCAGTGAAATTTGCCTAATCAGGGTAAACATTCAATAGGCTCTAAACAAAAAACACGTGATGGTGGATTGACCTAATTTGGGGATCCATGAGGGGCACAAGAGAGAATCATTATTTCAGAGTTTCATTGAAATACACAAAGAAACCTAGGACCCACAAGCTAAGAAACATGGAATTATTTCCAGTTGGCTAAAACGCTTTTCTGTGAGTTTGAAACTCTTTTGCTACCTAGTGATTCAGCTTTCATATACTTGAACCAGGACAGAAGCACAGTGTGCTGCTGTGAACTAAAGTGTTGTTCTGCGTTTTTAAAGTAATAGCATTAACCATTTAAGAATTAAACTCACAGGCGTTTTCAGGCATTTTCGCCTAATCAGGGTAAACATCCAATAGACTGTAAACAAAACACCCTTGATGGTGGGATGACCAAACTTGGGGAGCCTTGAGGGGTACATGAGAGAAACATTTTTTCAGAGTTTCATTGAAATTCACAAAGAAACCTAGTACCCACAAGCTAAGAAACATGGAATTATTTCCAGTTGGCTAAAACTCTTTTCTGTGAGTTTGAAACTCTTTTGCTACCTAGTGATTCAGCTTTGAGATACTTGAACCAGGAGAGAAGCACAGTGTGCTGCTGTGAACTAAAGTGTTGTTCTGCGTTTTTAAAGTTCTAGCATTAATCATTTAAGATTTAAACTCACAGGCTTTTTCAGGCATTTTCGTCTAATCAGGGTAAATATCCAATAGACTGTAAACAAAACACCCTTGATGGTGGGATGACCAAACTTGGGGAGCCTTGAGGGGCACATGAGAGAATCATTTTGTCAGAGTTTCATTGAAATACACAAAGAAACCTAGTACCTACAAGCTAAGAAACATGGAATTATTTCCAGTTGGCTAAAACGCTTTTCTGTGAGTTTGAAACTCTTTTGCTACCTAGTAATTCAGCTTTGAGATACTTGAACCAGGACAGAAGCAGAGTGTGCTCTTGTGATCTGAAGTGCTTTTCTGCATTTTCAACGTTCTAGCATTAACCATTGAGGAATTAAACTACAGGCGTTTTCTGTGAAATTTGCCTAATCAGGGTAAACATTCAATAGGCTCTAAACAAAAAACACGTGATGGTGGATTGACCTAATTTGGGGATCCATGAGGGGCACAAGAGAGAATCATTATGTCAGAGTTTCATTGAAATACACAAAGAAACCTAGGACCCACAAGCTAAGAAACATGGAATTATTTCCAGTTGGCTAAAACGCTTTTCTGTGAGTTTGAAACTCTTTTGCTACCTAGTGATTCAGCTTTCAGATACTTGAACCAGGACAGAAGCACAGTGTGCTGCTGTGAACTAAAGTGTTGTTCTGCGTTTTTAAAGTAATAGCATTAACCATTTAAGAATTAAACTCACAGGCGTTTTCAGGCATTTTCGCCTAATCAGGGTAAACATCCAATAGACTGTAAACAAAACACCCTTGATGGTGGGATGACCAAACTTGGGGACCCTTGAGGGGTACATGAGAGAATCATTTTTTCAGAGTTTCATTGAAATTCACAAAGAAACCTAGTACCCACAAGCTAAGAAACATGGAATTATTTCCAGTTGGCTAAAACTCTTTTCTGTGAGTTTGAAACTCTTTTGCTACCTAGTGATTCAGCTTTGAGATACTTGAACCAGGAGAGAAGCACAGTGTGCTGCTGTGAACTAAAGTGTTGTTCTGCGTTTTTAAAGTTCTAGCATTAATCATTTAAGATTTAAACTCACAGGCTTTTTCAGGCATTTTCGTCTAATCAGGGTAAATATCCAATAGACTGTAAACAAAACACCCTTGATGGTGGGATGACCAAACTTGGGGAGCCTTGAGGGGCACATGAGAGAATCATTTTGTCAGAGTTTCATTGAAATACACAAAGAAACCTAGTACCTACAAGCTAAGAAACATGGAATTATTTCCAGTTGGCTAAAACGCTTTTCTGTGAGTTTGAAACTCTTTTGCTACCTAGTAATTCAGCTTTGAGATACTTGAACCAGGACAGAAGCAGAGTGTGCTCTTGTGATCTGAAGTGCTTTTCTGCATTTTCAACGTTCTAGCATTAACCATTGAGGAATTAAACTACAGGCGTTTTCAGTGAAATTTGCCTAATCAGGGTAAACATTCAATAGGCTCTAAACAAAAAACACGTGATGGTGGATTGACCTAATTTGGGGATCCATGAGGGGCACAAGAGAGAATCATTATGTCAGAGTTTCATTGAAATACACAAAGAAACCTAGGACCCACAAGCTAAGAAACATGGAATTATTTCCAGTTGGCTAAAACGCTTTTCTGTGAGTTTGAAACTCTTTTGCTACCTAGTGATTCAGCTTTCAGATACTTGAACCAGGACAGAAGCACAGTGTGCTGCTGTGAACTAAAGTGTTGTTCTGCGTTTTTAAAGTAATAGCATTAACCATTTAAGAATTAAACTCACAGGCGTTTTCAGGCATTTTCGCCTAATCAGGGTAAACATCCAATAGACTGTAAACAAAACACCCTTGATGGTGGGATGACCAAACTTGGGGACCCTTGAGGGGTACATGAGAGAATCATTTTTTCAGAGTTTCATTGAAATTCACAAAGAAACCTAGTACCCACAAGCTAAGAAACATGGAATTATTTCCAGTTGGCTAAAACTCTTTTCTGTGAGTTTGAAACTCTTTTGCTACCTAGTGATTCAGCTTTGAGATACTTGAACCAGGAGAGAAGCACAGTGTGCTGCTGTGAACTAAAGTGTTGTTCTGCGTTTTTAAAGTTCTAGCATTAATCATTTAAGAATTAAACTCACAGGCTTTTTCAGGCATTTTCGCCTAATCAGGGTAAACATCCAATAGACTGTAAACAAAACACCCTTGATGGTGGGATGACCAAACTTGGGGAGCCTTGAGGGGCACATGAGAGAATCATTTTGTCAGAGTTTCATTGAAATACACAAAGAAACCTAGTACCTACAAGCTAAGAAACATGGAATTATTTCCAGTTGGCTAAAACGCTTTTCTGTGAGTTTGAAACTCTTTTGCTACCTAGTGATTCAGCTTTGAGATACTTGAACCAGGACAGAAGCAGAGTGTGCTCTTGTGATCTGAAGTGCTTTTCTGCATTTTCAACGTTCTAGCATTAACCATTGAGGAATTAAACTACAGGCGTTTTCAGTGAAATTTGCCTAATCAGGGTAAACATTCAATAGGCTCTAAACAAAAAACACGTGATGGTGGATTGACCTAATTTGGGGATCCATGAGGGGCACAAGAGAGAATCATTATTTCAGAGTTTCATTGAAATACACAAAGAAACCTAGGACCCACAAGCTAAGAAACATGGAATTATTTCCAGTTGGCTAAAACGCTTTTCTGTGAGTTTGAAACTCTTTTGCTACCTAGTGATTCAGCTTTCAGATACTTGAACCAGGACAGAAGCACAGTGTGCTGCTGTGAACTAAAGTGTTGTTCTGCGTTTTTAAAGTAATAGCATTAACCATTTAAGAATTAAACTCACAGGCGTTTTCAGGCATTTTCGCCTAATCAGGGTAAACATCCAATAGACTGTAAACAAAACACCCTTGATGGTGGGATGACCAAACTTGGGGAGCCTTGAGGGGTACATGAGAGAATCATTTTTTCAGAGTTTCATTGAAATTCACAAAGAAACCTAGTACCCACAAGCTAAGAAACATGGAATTATTTCCAGTTGGCTAAAACTCTTTTCTGTGAGTTTGAAACTCTTTTGCTACCTAGTGATTCAGCTTTGAGATACTTGAACCAGGAGAGAAGCACAGTGTGCTGCTGTGAACTAAAGTGTTGTTCTGCGTTTTTAAAGTTCTAGCATTAATCATTTAAGAATTAAACTCACAGGCTTTTTCAGGCATTTTCGCCTAATCAGGGTAAACATCCAATAGACTGTAAACAAAACACCCTTGATGGTGGGATGACCAAACTTGGGGAGCCTTGAGGGGCACATGAGAGAATCATTTTGTCAGAGTTTCATTGAAATACACAAAGAAACCTAGTACCTACAAGCTAAGAAACATGGAATTATTTCCAGTTGGCTAAAACGCTTTTCTGTGTGTTTGAAACTCTTTTGCTACCTAGTGATTCAGCTTTGAGATACTTGAACCAGGACAGAAGCAGAGTGTGCTCTTGTGATCTGAAGTGCTTTTCTGCATTTTCAACGTTCTAGCATTAACCATTGAGGAATTAAACTACAGGCGTTTTCAGTGAAATTTGCCTAATCAGGGTAAACATTCAATAGGCTCTAAACAAAAAACACGTGATGGTGGATTGACCTAATTTGGGGATCCATGAGGGGCACAAGAGAGAATCATTATTCAGAGTTTCATTGAAATACACAAAGAAACCTAGGACCCACAAGCTAAGAAACATGGAATTATTTCCAGTTGGCTAAAACGCTTTTCTGTGAGTTTGAAACTCTTTTGCTACCTAGTGATTCAGCTTTCAGATACTTGAACCAGGACAGAAGCACAGTGTGCTGCTGTGAACTAAAGTGTTGTTCTGCGTTTTTAAAGTAATAGCATTAACCATTTAAGAATTAAACTCACAGGCGTTTTCAGGCATTTTCGCCTAATCAGGGTAAACATCCAATAGACTGTAAACAAAACACCCTTGATGGTGGGATGACCAAACTTGGGGAGCCTTGAGGGGTACATGAGAGAATCATTTTTTTCAGAGTTTCATTGAAATTCACAAAGAAACCTAGTACCCACAAGCTAAGAAACATGGAATTATTTCCAGTTGGCTAAAACTCTTTTCTGTGAGTTTGAAACTCTTTTGCTACCTAGTGATTCAGCTTTGAGATACTTGAACCAGGAGAGAAGCACAGTGTGCTGCTGTGAACTAAAGTGTTGTTCTGCGTTTTTAAAGTTCTAGCATTAATCATTTAAGATTTAAACTCACAGGCTTTTTCAGGCATTTTCGTCTAATCAGGGTAAATATCCAATAGACTGTAAACAAAACACCCTTGATGGTGGGATGACCAAACTTGGGGAGCCTTGAGGGGCACATGAGAGAATCATTTTGTCAGAGTTTCATTGAAATACACAAAGAAACCTAGTACCTACAAGCTAAGAAACATGGAATTATTTCCAGTTGGCTAAAACGCTTTTCTGTGTGTTTGAAACTCTTTTGCTACCTAGTGATTCAGCTTTGAGATACTTGAACCAGGACAGAAGCAGAGTGTGCTCTTGTGATCTGAAGTGCTTTTCTGCATTTTCAACGTTCTAGCATTAACCATTGAGGAATTAAACTACAGGCGTTTTCAGTGAAATTTGCCTAATCAGGGTAAACATTCAATAGGCTCTAAACAAAAAACACGTGATGGTGGATTGACCTAATTTGGGGATCCATGAGGGGCACAAGAGAGAATCATTATGTCAGAGTTTCATTGAAATACACAAAGAAACCTAGGACCCACAAGCTAAGAAACATGGAATTATTTCCAGTTGGCTAAAACGCTTTTCTGTGAGTTTGAAACTCTTTTGCTACCTAGTGATTCAGCTTTCAGATACTTGAACCAGGACAGAAGCACAGTGTGCTGCTGTGAACTAAAGTGTTGTTCTGCGTTTTTAAAGTAATAGCATTAACCATTTAAGAATTAAACTCACAGGCGTTTTCAGGCATTTTCGCCTAATCAGGGTAAACATCCAATAGACTGTAAACAAAACACCCTTGATGGTGGGATGACCAAACTTGGGGAGCCCTTGAGGGGTACATGAGAGAATCATTTTTTCAGAGTTTCATTGAAATTCACAAAGAAACCTAGTACCCACAAGCTAAGAAACATGGAATTATTTCCAGTTGGCTAAAACTCTTTTCTGTGAGTTTGAAACTCTTTTGCTACCTAGTGATTCAGCTTTGAGATACTTGAACCAGGAGAGAAGCACAGTGTGCTGCTGTGAACTAAAGTGTTGTTCTGCGTTTTTAAAGTTCTAGCATTAATCATTTAAGATTTAAACTCACAGGCTTTTTCAGGCATTTTCGTCTAATCAGGGTAAATATCCAATAGACTGTAAACAAAACACCCTTGATGGTGGGATGACCAAACTTGGGGAGCCTTGAGGGGCACATGAGAGAATCATTTTGTCAGAGTTTCATTGAAATACACAAAGAAACCTAGTACCTACAAGCTAAGAAACATGGAATTATTTCCAGTTGGCTAAAACGCTTTTCTGTGAGTTTGAAACTCTTTTGCTACCTAGTAATTCAGCTTTGAGATACTTGAACCAGGACAGAAGCAGAGTGTGCTCTTGTGATCTGAAGTGCTTTTCTGCATTTTCAACGTTCTAGCATTAACCATTGAGGAATTAAACTACAGGCGTTTTCTGTGAAATTTGCCTAATCAGGGTAAACATTCAATAGGCTCTAAACAAAAAACACGTGATGGTGGATTGACCTAATTTGGGGATCCATGAGGGGCACAAGAGAGAATCATTATGTCAGAGTTTCATTGAAATACACAAAGAAACCTAGGACCCACAAGCTAAGAAACATGGAATTATTTCCAGTTGGCTAAAACGCTTTTCTGTGAGTTTGAAACTCTTTTGCTACCTAGTGATTCAGCTTTCAGATACTTGAACCAGGACAGAAGCACAGTGTGCTGCTGTGAACTAAAGTGTTGTTCTGCGTTTTTAAAGTAATAGCATTAACCATTTAAGAATTAAACTCACAGGCGTTTTCAGGCATTTTCGCCTAATCAGGGTAAACATCCAATAGACTGTAAACAAAACACCCTTGATGGTGGGATGACCAAACTTGGGGAGCCCTTGAGGGGTACATGAGAGAATCATTTTTTTCAGAGTTTCATTGAAATTCACAAAGAAACCTAGTACCCACAAGCTAAGAAACATGGAATTATTTCCAGTTGGCTAAAACTCTTTTCTGTGAGTTTGAAACTCTTTTGCTACCTAGTGATTCAGCTTTGAGATACTTGAACCAGGAGAGAAGCACAGTGTGCTGCTGTGAACTAAAGTGTTGTTCTGCGTTTTTAAAGTTCTAGCATTAATCATTTAAGATTTAAACTCACAGGCTTTTTCAGGCATTTTCGTCTAATCAGGGTAAATATCCAATAGACTGTAAACAAAACACCCTTGATGGTGGGATGACCAAACTTGGGGAGCCTTGAGGGGCACATGAGAGAATCATTTTGTCAGAGTTTCATTGAAATACACAAAGAAACCTAGTACCTACAAGCTAAGAAACATGGAATTATTTCCAGTTGGCTAAAACGCTTTTCTGTGAGTTTGAAACTCTTTTGCTACCTAGTAATTCAGCTTTGAGATACTTGAACCAGGACAGAAGCAGAGTGTGCTCTTGTGATCTGAAGTGCTTTTCTGCATTTTCAACGTTCTAGCATTAACCATTGAGGAATTAAACTACAGGCGTTTTCTGTGAAATTTGCCTAATCAGGGTAAACATTCAATAGGCTCTAAACAAAAAACACGTGATGGTGGATTGACCTAATTTGGGGATCCATGAGGGGCACAAGAGAGAATCATTATTTCAGAGTTTCATTGAAATACACAAAGAAACCTAGGACCCACAAGCTAAGAAACATGGAATTATTTCCAGTTGGCTAAAACGCTTTTCTGTGAGTTTGAAACTCTTTTGCTACCTAGTGATTCAGCTTTCAGATACTTGAACCAGGACAGAAGCACAGTGTGCTGCTTGTGAACTAAAGTGTTGTTCTGCGTTTTTAAAGTAATAGCATTAACCATTTAAGAATTAAACTCACAGGCGTTTTCAGGCATTTTCGCCTAATCAGGGTAAACATCCAATAGACTGTAAACAAAACACCCTTGATGGTGGGATGACCAAACTTGGGGACCCTTGAGGGGTACATGAGAGAATCATTTTTTCAGAGTTTCATTGAAATTCACAAAGAAACCTAGTACCCACAAGCTAAGAAACATGGAATTATTTCCAGTTGGCTAAAACTCTTTTCTGTGAGTTTGAAACTCTTTTGCTACCTAGTGATTCAGCTTTGAGATACTTGAACCAGGAGAGAAGCACAGTGTGCTGCTGTGAACTAAAGTGTTGTTCTGCGTTTTTAAAGTTCTAGCATTAATCATTTAAGAATTAAACTCACAGGCTTTTTCAGGCATTTTCGCCTAATCAGGGTAAACATCCAATAGACTGTAAACAAAACACCCTTGATGGTGGGATGACCAAACTTGGGGAGCCTTGAGGGGCACATGAGAGAATCATTTTGTCAGAGTTTCATTGAAATACACAAAGAAACCTAGTACCTACAAGCTAAGAAACATGGAATTATTTCCAGTTGGCTAAAACGCTTTTCTGTGAGTTTGAAACTCTTTTGCTACCTAGTGATTCAGCTTTGAGATACTTGAACCAGGACAGAAGCAGAGTGTGCTCTTGTGATCTGAAGTGCTTTTCTGCATTTTCAACGTTCTAGCATTAACCATTGAGGAATTAAACTACAGGCGTTTTCAGTGAAATTTGCCTAATCAGGGTAAACATTCAATAGGCTCTAAACAAAAAACACGTGATGGTGGATTGACCTAATTTGGGGATCCATGAGGGGCACAAGAGAGAATCATTATTTCAGAGTTTCATTGAAATACACAAAGAAACCTAGGACCCACAAGCTAAGAAACATGGAATTATTTCCAGTTGGCTAAAACGCTTTTCTGTGAGTTTGAAACTCTTTTGCTACCTAGTGATTCAGCTTTCAGATACTTGAACCAGGACAGAAGCACAGTGTGCTGCTGTGAACTAAAGTGTTGTTCTGCGTTTTTAAAGTAATAGCATTAACCATTTAAGAATTAAACTCACAGGCGTTTTCAGGCATTTTCGCCTAATCAGGGTAAACATCCAATAGACTGTAAAAAAAACACCCTTGATGGTGGGATGACCAAACTTGGGGACCCTTGAGGGGTACATGAGAGAATCATTTTTTCAGAGTTTCATTGAAATTCACAAAGAAACCTAGTACCCACAAGCTAAGAAACATGGAATTATTTCCAGTTGGCTAAAACTCTTTTCTGTGAGTTTGAAACTCTTTTGCTACCTAGTGATTCAGCTTTGAGATACTTGAACCAGGAGAGAAGCACAGTGTGCTGCTGTGAACTAAAGTGTTGTTCTGCGTTTTTAAAGTTCTAGCATTAATCATTTAAGATTTAAACTCACAGGCTTTTTCAGGCATTTTCGTCTAATCAGGGTAAATATCCAATAGACTGTAAACAAAACACCCTTGATGGTGGGATGACCAAACTTGGGGAGCCTTGAGGGGCACATGAGAGAATCATTTTGTCAGAGTTTCATTGAAATACACAAAGAAACCTAGTACCTACAAGCTAAGAAACATGGAATTATTTCCAGTTGGCTAAAACGCTTTTCTGTGAGTTTGAAACTCTTTTGCTACCTAGTAATTCAGCTTTGAGATACTTGAACCAGGACAGAAGCAGAGTGTGCTCTTGTGATCTGAAGTGCTTTTCTGCATTTTCAACGTTCTAGCATTAACCATTGAGGAATTAAACTACAGGCGTTTTCAGTGAAATTTGCCTAATCAGGGTAAACATTCAATAGGCTCTAAACAAAAAACACGTGATGGTGGATTGACCTAATTTGGGGATCCATGAGGGGCACAAGAGAGAATCATTATTTCAGAGTTTCATTGAAATACACAAAGAAACCTAGGACCCACAAGCTAAGAAACATGGAATTATTTCCAGTTGGCTAAAACGCTTTTCTGTGAGTTTGAAACTCTTTTGCTACCTAGTGATTCAGCTTTCAGATACTTGAACCAGGACAGAAGCACAGTGTGCTGCTGTGAACTAAAGTGTTGTTCTGCGTTTTTAAAGTAATAGCATTAACCATTTAAGAATTAAACTCACAGGCGTTTTCAGGCATTTTCGCCTAATCAGGGTAAACATCCAATAGACTGTAAACAAAACACCCTTGATGGTGGGATGACCAAACTTGGGGACCCTTGAGGGGTACATGAGAGAATCATTTTTTCAGAGTTTCATTGAAATTCACAAAGAAACCTAGTACCCACAAGCTAAGAAACATGGAATTATTTCCAGTTGGCTAAAACTCTTTTCTGTGAGTTTGAAACTCTTTTGCTACCTAGTGATTCAGCTTTGAGATACTTGAACCAGGAGAGAGAAGCACAGTGTGCTGCTGTGAACTAAAGTGTTGTTCTGCGTTTTTAAAGTTCTAGCATTAATCATTTAAGAATTTAAACTCACAGGCTTTTTCAGGCATTTTCGCTAATCAGGGTAAACATCCAATAGACTGTAAACAAAACACCCTTGATGGTGGGATGACCAAACTTGGGGAGCCTTGAGGGGCACATGAGAGAATCATTTTGTCAGAGTTTCATTGAAATACACAAAGAAACCTAGTACCTACAAGCTAAGAAACATGGAATTATTTCCAGTTGGCTAAAACGCTTTTCTGTGAGTTTGAAACTCTTTTGCTACCTAGTGATTCAGCTTTGAGATACTTGAACCAGGACAGAAGCAGAGTGTGCTCTTGTGATCTGAAGTGCTTTTCTGCATTTTCAACGTTCTAGCATTAACCATTGAGGAATTAAACTACAGGCGTTTTCAGTGAAATTTGCCTAATCAGGGTAAACATTCAATAGGCTCTAAACAAAAAACACGTGATGGTGGATTGACCTAATTTGGGGATCCATGAGGGGCACAAGAGAGAATCATTATGTCAGAGTTTCATTGAAATACACAAAGAAACCTAGGACCCACAAGCTAAGAAACATGGAATTATTTCCAGTTGGCTAAAACGCTTTTCTGTGAGTTTGAAACTCTTTTGCTACCTAGTGATTCAGCTTTCAGATACTTGAACCAGGACAGAAGCACAGTGTGCTGCTGTGAACTAAAGTGTTGTTCTGCGTTTTTAAAGTAATAGCATTAACCATTTAAGAATTAAACTCACAGGCGTTTTCAGGCATTTTCGCCTAATCAGGGTAAACATCCAATAGACTGTAAACAAAACACCCTTGATGGTGGGATGACCAAACTTGGGGACCCTTGAGGGGTACATGAGAGAATCATTTTTTCAGAGTTTCATTGAAATTCACAAAGAAACCTAGTACCCACAAGCTAAGAAACATGGAATTATTTCCAGTTGGCTAAAACTCTTTTCTGTGAGTTTGAAACTCTTTTGCTACCTAGTGATTCAGCTTTGAGATACTTGAACCAGGAGAGAAGCACAGTGTGCTGCTGTGAACTAAAGTGTTGTTCTGCGTTTTTAAAGTTCTAGCATTAATCATTTAAGATTTAAACTCACAGGCTTTTTCAGGCATTTTCGTCTAATCAGGGTAAATATCCAATAGACTGTAAACAAAACACCCTTGATGGTGGGATGACCAAACTTGGGGAGCCTTGAGGGGCACATGAGAGAATCATTTTGTCAGAGTTTCATTGAAATACACAAAGAAACCTAGTACCTACAAGCTAAGAAACATGGAATTATTTCCAGTTGGCTAAAACGCTTTTCTGTGAGTTTGAAACTCTTTTGCTACCTAGTAATTCAGCTTTGAGATACTTGAACCAGGACAGAAGCAGAGTGTGCTCTTGTGATCTGAAGTGCTTTTCTGCATTTTCAACGTTCTAGCATTAACCATTGAGGAATTAAACTACAGGCGTTTTCTGTGAAATTTGCCTAATCAGGGTAAACATTCAATAGGCTCTAAACAAAAAACACGTGATGGTGGATTGACCTAATTTGGGGATCCATGAGGGGCACAAGAGAGAATCATTATGTCAGAGTTTCATTGAAATACACAAAGAAACCTAGGACCCACAAGCTAAGAAACATGGAATTATTTCCAGTTGGCTAAAACGCTTTTCTGTGAGTTTGAAACTCTTTTGCTACCTAGTGATTCAGCTTTCAGATACTTGAACCAGGACAGAAGCACAGTGTGCTGCTGTGAACTAAAGTGTTGTTCTGCGTTTTTAAAGTAATAGCATTAACCATTTAAGAATTAAACTCACAGGCGTTTTCAGGCATTTTCGCCTAATCAGGGTAAACATCCAATAGACTGTAAACAAAACACCCTTGATGGTGGGATGACCAAACTTGGGGAGCCTTGAGGGGTACATGAGAGAATCATTTTTTCAGAGTTTCATTGAAATTCACAAAGAAACCTAGTACCCACAAGCTAAGAAACATGGAATTATTTCCAGTTGGCTAAAACTCTTTTCTGTGAGTTTGAAACTCTTTTGCTACCTAGTGATTCAGCTTTGAGATACTTGAACCAGGAGAGAAGCACAGTGTGCTGCTTGTGAACTAAAGTGTTGTTCTGCGTTTTTAAAGTTCTAGCATTAATCATTTAAGAATTAAACTCACAGGCTTTTTCAGGCATTTTCGCCTAATCAGGGTAAACATCCAATAGACTGTAAACAAAACACCCTTGATGGTGGGATGACCAAACTTGGGGAGCCTTGAGGGGCACATGAGAGAATCATTTTGTCAGAGTTTCATTGAAATACACAAAGAAACCTAGTACCTACAAGCTAAGAAACATGGAATTATTTCCAGTTGGCTAAAACGCTTTTCTGTGAGTTTGAAACTCTTTTGCTACCTAGTGATTCAGCTTTGAGATACTTGAACCAGGACAGAAGCAGAGTGTGCTCTTGTGATCTGAAGTGCTTTTCTGCATTTTCAACGTTCTAGCATTAACCATTGAGGAATTAAACTACAGGCGTTTTCTGTGAAATTTGCCTAATCAGGGTAAACATTCAATAGGCTCTAAACAAAAAACACGTGATGGTGGATTGACCTAATTTGGGGATCCATGAGGGGCACAAGAGAGAATCATTATGTCAGAGTTTCATTGAAATACACAAAGAAACCTAGGACCCACAAGCTAAGAAACATGGAATTATTTCCAGTTGGCTAAAACGCTTTTCTGTGAGTTTGAAACTCTTTTGCTACCTAGTGATTCAGCTTTCAGATACTTGAACCAGGACAGAAGCACAGTGTGCTGCTGTGAACTAAAGTGTTGTTCTGCGTTTTTAAAGTAATAGCATTAACCATTTAAGAATTAAACTCACAGGCGTTTTCAGGCATTTTCGCCTAATCAGGGTAAACATCCAATAGACTGTAAACAAAACACCCTTGATGGTGGGATGACCAAACTTGGGGACCCTTGAGGGGTACATGAGAGAATCATTTTTTCAGAGTTTCATTGAAATTCACAAAGAAACCTAGTACCCACAAGCTAAGAAACATGGAATTATTTCCAGTTGGCTAAAACTCTTTTCTGTGAGTTTGAAACTCTTTTGCTACCTAGTGATTCAGCTTTGAGATACTTGAACCAGGAGAGAAGCACAGTGTGCTGCTGTGAACTAAAGTGTTGTTCTGCGTTTTTAAAGTTCTAGCATTAATCATTTAAGATTTAAACTCACAGGCTTTTTCAGGCATTTTCGTCTAATCAGGGTAAATATCCAATAGACTGTAAACAAAACACCCTTGATGGTGGGATGACCAAACTTGGGGAGCCTTGAGGGGCACATGAGAGAATCATTTTGTCAGAGTTTCATTGAAATACACAAAGAAACCTAGTACCTACAAGCTAAGAAACATGGAATTATTTCCAGTTGGCTAAAACGCTTTTCTGTGAGTTTGAAACTCTTTTGCTACCTAGTGATTCAGCTTTGAGATACTTGAACCAGGACAGAAGCAGAGTGTGCTCTTGTGATCTGAAGTGCTTTTCTGCATTTTCAACGTTCTAGCATTAACCATTGAGGAATTAAACTACAGGCGTTTTCTGTGAAATTTGCCTAATCAGGGTAAACATTCAATAGGCTCTAAACAAAAAACACGTGATGGTGGATTGACCTAATTTGGGGATCCATGAGGGGCACAAGAGAGAATCATTTTTCAGAGTTTCATTGAAATACACAAAGAAACCTAGGACCCACAAGCTAAGAAACATGGAATTATTTCCAGTTGGCTAAAACGCTTTTCTGTGAGTTTGAAACTCTTTTGCTACCTAGTGATTCAGCTTTCAGATACTTGAACCAGGACAGAAGCACAGTGTGCTCTTGTGAACTAAAGTGTTGTTCTGCGTTTTTAAAGTAATAGCATTAACCATTTAAGAATTAAACTCACAGGCGTTTTCAGGCATTTTCGCCTAATCAGGGTAAACATCCAATAGACTGTAAACAAAACACCCTTGATGGTGGGATGACCAAACTTGGGGAGCCTTGAGGGGTACATGAGAGAATCATTTTTTCAGAGTTTCATTGAAATTCACAAAGAAACCTAGTACCCACAAGCTAAGAAACATGGAATTATTTCCAGTTGGCTAAAACTCTTTTCTGTGAGTTTGAAACTCTTTTGCTACCTAGTGATTCAGCTTTGAGATACTTGAACCAGGAGAGAAGCACAGTGTGCTGCTGTGAACTAAAGTGTTGTTCTGCGTTTTTAAAGTTCTAGCATTAATCATTTAAGAATTAAACTCACAGGCTTTTTCAGGCATTTTCGCCTAATCAGGGTAAACATCCAATAGACTGTAAACAAAACACCCTTGATGGTGGGATGACCAAACTTGGGGAGCCTTGAGGGGCACATGAGAGAATCATTTTGTCAGAGTTTCATTGAAATACACAAAGAAACCTAGTACCTACAAGCTAAGAAACATGGAATTATTTCCAGTTGGCTAAAACGCTTTTCTGTGAGTTTGAAACTCTTTTGCTACCTAGTGATTCAGCTTTGAGATACTTGAACCAGGACAGAAGCAGAGTGTGCTCTTGTGATCTGAAGTGCTTTTCTGCATTTTCAACGTTCTAGCATTAACCATTGAGGAATTAAACTACAGGCGTTTTCAGTGAAATTTGCCTAATCAGGGTAAACATTCAATAGGCTCTAAACAAAAAACACGTGATGGTGGATTGACCTAATTTGGGGATCCATGAGGGGCACAAGAGAGAATCATTATTTCAGAGTTTCATTGAAATACACAAAGAAACCTAGGACCCACAAGCTAAGAAACATGGAATTATTTCCAGTTGGCTAAAACGCTTTTCTGTGAGTTTGAAACTCTTTTGCTACCTAGTGATTCAGCTTTCAGATACTTGAACCAGGACAGAAGCACAGTGTGCTGCTGTGAACTAAAGTGTTGTTCTGCGTTTTTAAAGTAATAGCATTAACCATTTAAGAATTAAACTCACAGGCGTTTTCAGGCATTTTCGCCTAATCAGGGTAAACATCCAATAGACTGTAAACAAAACACCCTTGATGGTGGGATGACCAAACTTGGGGAGCCTTGAGGGGTACATGAGAGAATCATTTTTTCAGAGTTTCATTGAAATTCACAAAGAAACCTAGTACCCACAAGCTAAGAAACATGGAATTATTTCCAGTTGGCTAAAACTCTTTTCTGTGAGTTTGAAACTCTTTTGCTACCTAGTGATTCAGCTTTGAGATACTTGAACCAGGAGAGAAGCACAGTGTGCTGCTGTGAACTAAAGTGTTGTTCTGCGTTTTTAAAGTTCTAGCATTAATCATTTAAGATTTAAACTCACAGGCTTTTTCAGGCATTTTCGCCTAATCAGGGTAAATATCCAATAGACTGTAAACAAAACACCCTTGATGGTGGGATGACCAAACTTGGGGAGCCTTGAGGGGCACATGAGAGAATCATTTTGTCAGAGTTTCATTGAAATACACAAAGAAACCTAGTACCTACAAGCTAAGAAACATGGAATTATTTCCAGTTGGCTAAAACGCTTTTCTGTGAGTTTGAAACTCTTTTGCTACCTAGTAATTCAGCTTTGAGATACTTGAACCAGGACAGAAGCAGAGTGTGCTCTTGTGATCTGAAGTGCTTTTCTGCATTTTCAACGTTCTAGCATTAACCATTGAGGAATTAAACTACAGGCGTTTTCAGTGAAATTTGCCTAATCAGGGTAAACATTCAATAGGCTCTAAACAAAAAACACGTGATGGTGGATTGACCTAATTTGGGGATCCATGAGGGGCACAAGAGAGAATCATTATGTCAGAGTTTCATTGAAATACACAAAGAAACCTAGGACCCACAAGCTAAGAAACATGGAATTATTTCCAGTTGGCTAAAACGCTTTTCTGTGAGTTTGAAACTCTTTTGCTACCTAGTGATTCAGCTTTCAGATACTTGAACCAGGACAGAAGCACAGTGTGCTGCTGTGAACTAAAGTGTTGTTCTGCGTTTTTAAAGTAATAGCATTAACCATTTAAGAATTAAACTCACAGGCGTTTTCAGGCATTTTCGCCTAATCAGGGTAAACATCCAATAGACTGTAAACAAAACACCCTTGATGGTGGGATGACCAAACTTGGGGAGCCTTGAGGGGTACATGAGAGAATCATTTTTTCAGAGTTTCATTGAAATTCACAAAGAAACCTAGTACCCACAAGCTAAGAAACATGGAATTATTTCCAGTTGGCTAAAACTCTTTTCTGTGAGTTTGAAACTCTTTTGCTACCTAGTGATTCAGCTTTGAGATACTTGAACCAGGAGAGAAGCACAGTGTGCTGCTGTGAACTAAAGTGTTGTTCTGCGTTTTTAAAGTTCTAGCATTAATCATTTAAGATTTAAACTCACAGGCTTTTTCAGGCATTTTCGCCTAATCAGGGTAAACATCCAATAGACTGTAAACAAAACACCCTTGATGGTGGGATGACCAAACTTGGGGAGCCTTGAGGGGCACATGAGAGAATCATTTTGTCAGAGTTTCATTGAAATACACAAAGAAACCTAGTACCTACAAGCTAAGAAACATGGAATTATTTCCAGTTGGCTAAAACGCTTTTCTGTGAGTTTGAAACTCTTTTGCTACCTAGTGATTCAGCTTTGAGATACTTGAACCAGGACAGAAGCAGAGTGTGCTCTTGTGATCTGAAGTGCTTTTCTGCATTTTCAACGTTCTAGCATTAACCATTGAGGAATTAAACTACAGGCGTTTTCAGTGAAATTTGCCTAATCAGGGTAAACATTCAATAGGCTCTAAACAAAAAACACGTGATGGTGGATTGACCTAATTTGGGGATCCATGAGGGGCACAAGAGAGAATCATTTTTTCAGAGTTTCATTGAAATACACAAAGAAACCTAGGACCCACAAGCTAAGAAACATGGAATTATTTCCAGTTGGCTAAAACGCTTTTCTGTGAGTTTGAAACTCTTTTGCTACCTAGTGATTCAGCTTTCAGATACTTGAACCAGGACAGAAGCACAGTGTGCTGCTGTGAACTAAAGTGTTGTTCTGCGTTTTTAAAGTAATAGCATTAACCATTTAAGAATTAAACTCACAGGCGTTTTCAGGCATTTTCGCCTAATCAGGGTAAACATCCAATAGACTGTAAACAAAACACCCTTGATGGTGGGATGACCAAACTTGGGGAGCCTTGAGGGGTACATGAGAGAATCATTTTTTCAGAGTTTCATTGAAATTCACAAAGAAACCTAGTACCCACAAGCTAAGAAACATGGAATTATTTCCAGTTGGCTAAAACTCTTTTCTGTGAGTTTGAAACTCTTTTGCTACCTAGTGATTCAGCTTTGAGATACTTGAACCAGGAGAGAAGCACAGTGTGCTGCTGTGAACTAAAGTGTTGTTCTGCGTTTTTAAAGTTCTAGCATTAATCATTTAAGAATTAAACTCACAGGCGTTTTCAGGCATTTTCGCCTAATCAGGGTAAACATCCAATAGACTGTAAACAAAACACCCTTGATGGTGGGGATGACCAAACTTGGGGAGCCTTGAGGGGCACATGAGAGAATCATTTTGTCAGAGTTTCATTGAAATACACAAAGAAACCTAGTACCTACAAGCTAAGAAACATGGAATTATTTCCAGTTGGCTAAAACGCTTTTCTGTGAGTTTGAAACTCTTTTGCTACCTAGTGATTCAGCTTTGAGATACTTGAACCAGGACAGAAGCAGAGTGTGCTCTTGTGATCTGAAGTGCTTTTCTGCATTTTCAACGTTCTAGCATTAACCATTGAGGAATTAAACTACAGGCGTTTTCAGTGAAATTTGCCTAATCAGGGTAAACATTCAATAGGCTCTAAACAAAAAACACGTGATGGTGGATTGACCTAATTTGGGGATCCATGAGGGGCACAAGAGAGAATCATTATTTCAGAGTTTCATTGAAATACACAAAGAAACCTAGGACCCACAAGCTAAGAAACATGGAATTATTTCCAGTTGGCTAAAACGCTTTTCTGTGAGTTTGAAACTCTTTTGCTACCTAGTGATTCAGCTTTCAGATACTTGAACCAGGACAGAAGCACAGTGTGCTGCTGTGAACTAAAGTGTTGTTCTGCGTTTTTAAAGTAATAGCATTAACCATTTAAGAATTAAACTCACAGGCGTTTTCAGGCATTTTCGCCTAATCAGGGTAAACATCCAATAGACTGTAAACAAAACACCCTTGATGGTGGGATGACCAAACTTGGGGAGCCTTGAGGGGTACATGAGAGAATCATTTTTTCAGAGTTTCATTGAAATTCACAAAGAAACCTAGTACCCACAAGCTAAGAAACATGGAATTATTTCCAGTTGGCTAAAACTCTTTTCTGTGAGTTTGAAACTCTTTTGCTACCTAGTGATTCAGCTTTGAGATACTTGAACCAGGAGAGAAGCACAGTGTGCTGCTGTGAACTAAAGTGTTGTTCTGCGTTTTTAAAGTTCTAGCATTAATCATTTAAGATTTAAACTCACAGGCTTTTTCAGGCATTTTCGTCTAATCAGGGTAAATATCCAATAGACTGTAAACAAAACACCCTTGATGGTGGGATGACCAAACTTGGGGAGCCTTGAGGGGCACATGAGAGAATCATTTTGTCAGAGTTTCATTGAAATACACAAAGAAACCTAGTACCTACAAGCTAAGAAACATGGAATTATTTCCAGTTGGCTAAAACGCTTTTCTGTGAGTTTGAAACTCTTTTGCTACCTAGTGATTCAGCTTTGAGATACTTGAACCAGGACAGAAGCAGAGTGTGCTCTTGTGATCTGAAGTGCTTTTCTGCATTTTCAACGTTCTAGCATTAACCATTGAGGAATTAAACTACAGGCGTTTTCAGTGAAATTTGCCTAATCAGGGTAAACATTCAATAGGCTCTAAACAAAAAACACGTGATGGTGGATTGACCTAATTTGGGGATCCATGAGGGGCACAAGAGAGAATCATTTTTTCAGAGTTTCATTGAAATACACAAAGAAACCTAGGACCCACAAGCTAAGAAAACATGGAATTATTTCCAGTTGGCTAAAACGCTTTTCTGTGAGTTTGAAACTCTTTTGCTACCTAGTGATTCAGCTTTCAGATACTTGAACCAGGAAAGAAGCACAGTGTGCTCTGCGAACTAAAGTGTTGTTCTGCGTTTTTAAAGTAATAGCATTAACCATTTAAGAATTAAACTCACATGCGTTTTTCAGGCATTTTCGCCTAATCAGGGTAAACATCCAATAGACTGTAAACAAAACACCCTTGATAGTGGGATGACCAAACTTGGGGAGCCTTGAGGGGTACATGAGAGAATCATTTTTTCAGAGTTTCATTGAAATACACAAAGAAACCTAGTACCCACAAGCTAAGAAACATGGAATTATTTCCAGTTGGCTAAAACTCTTTTCTGTGAGTTTGAAACTCTTTTGCTACCTAGTGATTCAGCTTTGAGATACTTGAACCAGGAGAGAAGCACAGTGTGCTGCTGTGAACTAAAGTGTTGTTCTGCGTTTTTAAAGTTCTAGCATTTATCATTTAAGAATTAAACTCACAGGCTTTTTCAGGCATTTTCGCCTAATCAGGGTAAACATCCAATAGACTGTAAACAAAACACCCTTGATGGTGGGATGACCAAACTTGGGGAGCCTTGAGGGGCACATGAGAGAATCATTTTTTTTGTCAGAGTTTCATTGAAATACACAAAGAAACCTAGTACCTACAAGCTAAGAAACATGGAATTATTTCCAGTTGGCTAAAACGCTTTTCTGTGTGTTTGAAACTCTTTTGCTACCTAGTGATTCAGCTTTGAGATACTTGAACCAGGACAGAAGCAGAGTGTGCTCTTGTGATCTGAAGTGCTTTTCTGCATTTTCAACGTTCTAGCATTAACCATTGAGGAATTAAACTACAGGCGTTTTCAGTGAAATTTGCCTAATCAGGGTAAACATTCAATAGGCTCTAAACAAAAAAACACGTGATGGTGGATTGACCTAATTTGGGGATCCATGAGGGGCACAAGAGAGAATCATTATTTCAGAGTTTCATTGAAATACACAAAGAAACCTAGGACCCACAAGCTAAGAAACATGGAATTATTTCCAGTTGGCTAAAACGCTTTTCTGTGAGTTTGAAAACTCTTTTGCTACCTAGTGATTCAGCTTTTCAGATACTTGAACCAGGACAGAAGCACAGTGTGCTGCTGTGAACTAAAGTGTTGTTCTGCGTTTTTAAAAGTAATAGCATTAACCATTTAAGAATTAAACTCACAGGCGTTTTCAGGCATTTTCGCCTAATCAGGGTAAACATCCAATAGACTGTAAACAAAACACCCTTGATGGTGGGATGACCAAACTTGGGGAGCCTTGAGGGGTACATGAGAGAATCATTTTTTCAGAGTTTCATTGAAATACACAAAGAAACCTAGTACCCACAAGCTAAGAAACATGGAATTATTTCCAGTTGGCTAAAACTCTTTTCTGTGAGTTTGAAACTCTTTTGCTACCTAGTGATTCAGCTTTGAGATACTTGAACCAGGACAGAAGCACAGTGTGCTGCTGTGAACTAAAGTGTTGTTCTGCGTTTTTAAAAGTTCTAGCATTAACCATTTAAGAATTAAACTCACAGGCTTTTTCAGGCATTTTCGCCTAATCAGGGTAAACATCCAATAGACTGTAAACAAAAACACCCTTGATGGTGGGATGACCAAACTTGGGGAGCCTTGAGGGGCACATGAGAGAATCATTTTGTCAGAGTTTCATTGAAATACACAAAGAAACCTAGTACCTACAAGCTAAGAAACATGGAATTATTTCCAGTTGGCTAAAACGCTTTTCTGTGAGTTTGAAACTCTTTTGCTACCTAGTGATTCAGCTTTGAGATACTTGAACCAGGACAGAAGCAGAGTGTGCTCTTGTGATCTGAAGTGCTTTTTCTGCATTTTCAAAAACGTTCTAGCATTAACCATTGAGGAATTAAACTACAGGCGTTTTCAGTGAAATTTGCCTAATCAGGGTAAACATTCAATAGGCTCTAAACAAAAAACACGTGATGGTGGATTGACCTAATTTGGGGATCCATGAGGGGCACAAGAGAGAATCATTTTTTCAGAGTTTCATTGAAATACACAAAGAAACCTAGGACCCACAAGCTAAGAAACATGGAATTATTTCCAGTTGGCTAAAACGCTTTTCTGTGAGTTTGAAACTCTTTTGCTACCTAGTGATTCAGCTTTGAGATACTTGAACCAGGACAGAAGCACAGTGTGCTCTGTGAACTAAAGTGTTGTTCTGCGTTTTTAAAGTAATAGCATTAACCATTTAAGAATTAAACTCACAGGCGTTTTCAGGCATTTTCGCCTAATCAGGGTAAACATCCAATAGACTGTAAACAAAACACCCTTGATGGTGGGGATGACCAAAACTTGGGGAGCCTTGAGGGGTACATGAGAGAATCATTTTTTCAGAGTTTCATTGAAATACACAAAGAAACCTAGTACCCACAAGCTAAGAAACATGGAATTATTTCCAGTTGGCTAAAACTCTTTTCTGTGAGTTTGAAACTCTTTTGCTACCTAGTGATTCAGCTTTGAGATACTTGAACCAGGAGAGAAGCACAGTGTGCTGCTGTGAACTAAAGTGTTGTTCTGCGTTTTTAAAGTTCTAGCATTAATCATTTAAGAATTTAAACTCACAGGCTTTTCAGGCATTTTCGTCTAATCAGGGTAAATATCCAATAGACTGTAAACAAAACACCCTTGATGGTGGGATGACCAAACTTGGGGAGCCTTGAGGGGCACATGAGAGAATCATTTTGTCAGAGTTTCATTGAAAATACACAAAGAAACCTAGTACCCACAAGCTAAGAAACATGGAATTATTTCCAGTTGGCTAAAACGCTTTTCTGTGAGTTTGAAAATCTTTTGCTACCTAGTGATTCAGCTTTGAGATACTTGAACCAGGACAGAAGCAGAGTGTGCTCTTGTGATCTGAAGTGCTTTTCTGCATTTTCAAAACGTTCTAGCATTAACCATTGAGGAATTAAACTACAGGCGTTTTCAGTGAAATTTGCCTAATCAGGGTAAACATTCAATAGGCTCTAAACAAAAAACACGTGATGGTGGATTGACCTAATTTGGGGATCCATGAGGGGCACAAGGGAGAATCATTTTTTCAGAGTTTCATTGAAATACACAAAGAAACCTAGGACCCACAAGCTAAGAAACATGGAATTATTTCCAGTTGGCTAAAACCTTTTCTGTGAGTTTGAAACTCTTTTGCTACCTAGTGATTCAGCTTTCAGATACTTGAACCAGGAAAGAAGCACAGTGTGCTCTTGTGAACTAAAGTGTTGTTCTGCGTTTTTAAAGTAATAGCATTAACCATTTAAGAATTAAACTCACAGGCGTTTTCAGGCATTTTCGCCTAATCAGGGTAAACATCCAATAGACTGTAAACAAAACACCCTTGATGGTGGGATGACCAAACTTGGGGAGCCTTGAGGGGTACATGAGAGAATCATTTTTTTCAGAGTTTCATTGAAATTCACAAAGAAACCTAGTACCCACAAGCTAAGAAACATGGAATTATTTCCAGTTGGCTAAAACTCTTTTCTGTGAGTTTGAAAAACTCTTTTGCTACCTAGTGATTCAGCTTTGAAGATACTTGAACCAGGAGAAAGCACAGTGTGCTGCTGCTGTGAACTAAAGTGTTGTTTGCTGCGTTTTTAAAGTTCTAGCATTTATCATTTTAAGAATTAAACTCACAGGCTTTTTTCAGGCCCATTTTCGCCTAATCAGGGTAAACATCCAATAGACTGTAAAAAAAAACACCCTGATGGTGGGATGACCAAACTTGGGGGAGCCTTGAGGGGCACATGAGAGAATCATTTTGTCAGAGTTTCATTGAAATACACAAAGAAACCTAGTACCTACACAAGCTAAGAAACATGGAATTATTTCCAGTTGGCTAAAACGCTTTTCTGTGAGTTTGAAAACTCTTTTGCTACCTAGTGATTCAGCTTTGAGATACTTGAACCAGGACAGAAGCAGAGTGTGCTCTTGTGAATCTGAAGTGCTTTTCTGCATTTTCAACGTTCTAGCATTAACCATTGAAGGAATTAAAACTACAGGCGTTTTCAGTGAATTTTCGCCTAATCAGGGTAAACATCCAATAGGCTCTAAACAAAAAACACGTGATGGTGGGATTGACCTAATTTGGGGAGCCATTGAGGGGGCACAAGAGAGAATCATTTTTTCAGAGTTTCATTGAAATACACAAAGAAACCTAGGACCCACAAGCTAAGAAACATGGAATTATTTTTCCAGTTGGCTAAAACGCTTTTCTGTGAGTTTGAAACTCTTTTGCTACCTAGTGATTCAGCTTTCAGATAACTTGAACCAGGACAGAAGCACAGTGTGCTGCTGTGAACTAAAGTGTTGTTCTGCGTTTTTAAAGTAATAGCATTAACCATTTAAGAATTAAACTCACAGGCGTTTTTTTTCAGGCATTTTTCGCCTAATCAGGGTAAACATCCTAATAGACTGTAAACAAAAAACACCCTTGATGGTGGGATGACCAAAACTTGGGGAGCCTTGAGGGGCACATGAACATAATCATTTTTTCAGAGTTTCATTGAAAAATCACAAAGAAACCTAGTACCCAGAAGCTAAGAAACATGGAATTATTTCCAGTTGGCTAAAACTCTTTTCTGTGAGTTTGAAACTCTTTTGCTACCTAGTGGGGATTCAGCTTTGAGATACTTGAACCAGGAAAGAAGCACAGTGTGCTCTGTGAAAACTGAAAGTGCTTTTCTGCATTTTTTAAAGTTCTAGCATTAACCATTTAAGAATTAAACTCACAGGCGTTTTCAGGCAATTTTCGTCCTAATCCCAGGGTAAAAATATCCAATAGACTGTAAACAAAACAACCCTTGATGGTGGGATGACCAAACTTGGGGAGCCTTGAGGGGCACATGAGAGAATCATTTTGTCAGAGTTTCATTGAAATACACAAAGAAACCTAGTACCCACAAGCTAAGAAACATGGAATTTTATTTCCAGTTTTTTGGCTAAAACGCTTTTCTGTGAGTTTGAAACTCTTTTGCTAACCTAGTGATTCAGCTTTGAGATACTTGAACCAGGACAGAAGCAGAGTGTGCTCTTGTGATCTGAAGTGCTTTTCTGCATTTTTTTTCAAACGTTCTAGCATTAACCATTGAGGAATTAAACTTACAGGCGTTTTTCAGTGAAATTTTATTTTTATTTTTTTTTTGCCTAATCAGGGTAAAACATTCAATAGGCTCTAAACAAAAAACACGTTGGATGGGGGATTGACCTAAATTGGGGATCCATGAGGGGCACAAGAGAGAATCATTTTGTTCAGAGTTTCATTGAAATACACAAAGAAACCCTAGTACCCACAAGCTAAGAAACATGAAATTATTTCCAGTTGGCTAAAACGCTTTTTCTGTGAGTTTGAAACTCTTTTGCTACCTAGTGATTCAGCTTTCAGATACTTGAACCAGGACAGAAGCACAGTGTTGCTGCTTGTGAACTAAAGTGTGTTTCTGCGTTTTTTTTAAAGTAATAGCATTAACCATTTAAGAATTAAACTCACAGGCGTTTTCAGGCAATTTTTCGCCTAATCAGGGTAAACATCCAATAGACTGTAAACAAAACACCCTTGATGGGTGGGATGACCTAACCCCACTTGGGGAGCCTTGAGAGGGTACATGAGAGAATCATTTTTTCAGAGTTTCATTGAAATTCACAAAGAAAACCTAGTACCCATCACAAGCTAAGAAACATGGAATTATTTCCCCAGTTGGCTTAAAACTCTTTTCTGTGAGTATTGAAACTCTTTTGCATACCTAGTGATTCAGGTCTTTGAGATACTTGAAACCAGGACAGAAAGCACAGTGTGCTGCTTGTGATCTAAAGTGTTTTCTGCGTATTTTAAAGTTGTCTAGCATTTAACATTTGAGAATTAAACTCACAGGCGTTTCAGTGCATTTTCGCCTAATCAGGGTAACATCCAATAGACTGTAACAAAAAACACCCTTGATGGTGATGACCAAACTTGGGGAGCCTTGAGGGGCACATGAGAGAATCATTTTTGGATCAGAGTTTCATTGAAAATACACAAAGAAAACCTAGTACCTCCAAGCTAAGAAAACATGGAATAATTTCCAGTTGGGCTAAAACGCTTTTCTGTGATGTTTGAAACTCTTTTGCTACCCTAGGTGATTCAGCTTTTGAGATACATTCAGAGTTGTGCTCTTGTGAATCTGAAGAGCTTTTTCTGCATTTTTTTCAACTGTTCTAACGCATTAACCATTTAGGAATTAAACTACAGTGGCGTTTTCAGTGAAATTTGCCCTAATCAGGGTAAACATTCCAAAAAAAAAATTAGGCTCTAAACAAAAAAACAACGTTGGGGATTGGTGGGGATTGACCTAATTTGGGGAATTTCCATGAGGGGCACAAGAGAGAATCATTATTTTCAGAGGTTTCATTGAAATACACAAAGAAACCTAGACCCAACCCCAAGCTAAGAAACATGGAATTATTTCCAGTTGGCTTAAAACGCTTTTCATGTGAGTTTGAAACTCTTTTTTGCTACCTAGTGGAATTCAGCTTTGAGATTCACTTGAACCAGGACAGAAGCACAGTGTGGCTCTTGTGAAACTAAAGTTTGTTTCCTGGGCTGGCGTTTTTTAAAGTAATAGCAAAAATTAACCATTTTAAGAATTAAAATCACAGGCCGTTTTTTTCAGTGCATGAATTTCGCCCTAATCAGGGTAAAAACACCAATCCAATAGACTCTAAAACAAAAAACCCGTGAATGGTGGGGGGGATTGACCAAAACTTGGGGAGCCCTTGAGGGGGGTACCACATGAGAAGAATCATTTTTTCTGTGTTTCCTTGAAATAATTTTAACAGAGTTTTTTTTTTTCCCCATATGAAATATATTTATAATTATACAAAGAAAAACCTAGTACAAACAGAAACAAGCTAAGAAACATGGAATTAAAAAATTTCCCAGTTGGCTAAATCGCTTTTCTGTGAGTTTGAAAACTCTTTTTGCTTTACCATAGTGATTTCAGCTTTTGAGAAAATACTTGAACCAGGACAGGAAGCACTGTGTGCTTCCCCCTTGTGATCTGAAGTGCTTTTCTGCTGCCATTTTCAAAGTTCTTAGCATTAACCATTTTGGAGAAGTTAAAACTACAGGCGTTTTCAGTGGGAAATTTTTTTGCCTAATCAGGGTAAAAATCCATTCATTAGGCTCCCCTAAAAAAAACACGTGAATTGGTGGGATTTGACCAAATTTGGGGAGACATTGATGGGCCAACAAGGGAGGAAAATCATTTTTTTTCAAGAATTATTTATCATTGAAAATACACAAAGACAAGAAACTAGGACCCCCACAAATCTAAGAGAACAATGGAATTTAATATCCCCAGTTGGCCCTTAAAAAAAACGCTTTTATTCTTCTGTGAGTTTTGAAAACCCTCTTTTTGCTACCCTAAGTGGATTCAGCCTTTCAGAAACTTTTTTGAATCAGGGGAAAACAAAAGGCCCCAAGGTGTGCTTCCCTTGCGAAGACTGAAAGATGTTTGGTTTTTTCTTTGCGTTTTTAAACGTATCTAGCAATTAACGATTGAAGAAAGAATTAATACCTCACCGGCCCGTTGTTTTCAGTGCAAATTATTCGCCTAATCAGTGGTTTAAAACCTCCAATAAGAGACTCTAAGCTAAAAACAGCCCTTGAATTTTGGTGGGGATGGGACCAAAAAAATTGGGGGGAGCCACTTTGAGAAGGTACAAGAGGACAATCAATTTTGTTTTTTTTTCAGAGTTTCATTGAACTAAACCCACCAACGAAGCCTAGTACCCCACAAGCTTAAGAAAACTATGGGGGAAAATTATATTCCAGTTTGCCTTAAAACTCTTTTTCCTGAGGAGTTTGGAAAACTCTTTTTTTGCCTATCTAGTGAAATTCAGCTTTTTGAGAAAAATACTTTGAAACCCAGGTAGAAGAAGCACAGGGTAGTTGCTTTTTCTTTTGTAACTTAACAGTGTTTTATGTTTTTATGTTCCCTTGCGTTTTTTTTTAAATTTTTCTAGGAATTTTTTATCCATATTACGAAAATTAAAAACCTCCAACAAGGTGTTTTACAGGGCATGTTCCCGCCCCTAAATCAGGGTAAAACATC
>JAKELJ010000112.1:0-83125 GCA_025594165.1 Tamias sibiricus | reverse complement strand
GGCTTGAACTCTGGATACTTCTGCCTCCGCCTTCCCCAGCCACTGGGGGTTACACTTGTGCACACTGGAGCCCAGGTCAAGATGACTTAACACTTTTTACTAATATTCATGGGAAAGATTTATATAAAAGACTTTTCAGATTTTTCATTAGTTTATTTCTGAATAGTCTTTTTATTCTTTTTCTCTTTTCTTGTTTCTTTCTTATGAATCATTTTCATGAAGTTTCTCTTTTAAAGGGATGCTGTCAGAGGCTAGAGAGGAGTCATTAGAAAATGTATATTTCAAAGCACGAAAAGTATGTGCTAGTTATCTTCAAGCATGAAGTCTCAGTGAATATTTATCTTTTAGCAGAAAGTTCATTCACAAAATAAGAAAAATGTTGACAGAAAAAAACATATGAAATCAGGATTCTATCTTTTCCATTCACAAAGTCAACCTAACGGAGCTTCAAGACTCAAAAACACGATATTTGAAACTATAAAAATTACTAGAAGAAATATTACTCCATTAAAGGAGTAATGACCCTTTGCAAGTTCAGAAAACAAAGGAACGGATATATCAAACTAAAAAGATTCACACAGAGTTAAGGAAACAGTGAGACAACCCGCCAATGTGAGGAAAATATTTGCAAACTTTACATATGATGAGTGATTAATATTAAAAAAATATATAGGAAACTCAATTTGATAGCAGAAAAGATATCATCAGTTTAAAAGCAAGTAAAGGTTCTAAAAGAGATATTCTCAAAAGACATGCAAAATGGTTAGCAACACAAAGAATGTCATTAATCATCAGGGAATGCATACGGGAAACTAAAGAGAAAAACACCTCAAATCTCTGAGAATGGGGAATTGGACATGAATTAGTAACATCCAAAGGCTCTTGAATATGCTTACTATAATTAAACTATTAGCATCCTGTAGTGTATAAAGTAAATCCCAAAAGAGATAAATTTAAATATTTTAATGTTCAAGAATAAAAATGCATTGGTGAAATAAACATATTATTAAAGAAATCAGGTTCTAATATTTAATGTTTTATCATCCATTCTATTAATATCATTCATAACACTTGAATTGATCAGATCTTATGCACTATTTGATCCATTTGCTGCCTGTTTTCAAGACATCTACCCTTATTAATTTCAAAACATCTACAATTTTATATTATATTAAGAGAATGAAACAGGCGTGTTTACCTACTGAGCTACATTCCAGTTACTTTTTATGATTTATTTTGGGGACTGGATCTCACTAAGTTGGTCAAAGTCTTACAAAGTTGCAGAGGCTGAACTCAAAACTTTGCAATCCTACTGTCTCAGCTTTTAGAGTAGGGGGGGCTGGATTAAGGCAATGTGTCCACCAACGCCCTGCCCATATTTGATATTGATTGAATAAATAATTGCTATTGTTATTAAAAGTTTTAATTTCTTTGTTAAAACATTATCAAAATCTCACTCTTCTTAAGTTTTTACTGTTTTTATTTGCAGATCCCTTTCTTTTATTGATGCATTCATTAGTGTATTCTAATTATATGTAGTAGTAGAGTTCATTTTGGACATAATCATACATTCATGGAATTTTAACTTGCTAAATATTCAGTACCCTTGTGGTTAGTCTTTTGCCCCTCTTATCCCTCCGTCTCCTATTTATTTTTTGTTTATTAAAATTTGGTATACTATAGATACACATACTTGGTAGAAACTCACTGAGATATATTTATTATTTTTACTGTGTTTTTAATGTAAATATTGCTGGAGTGTTACATTAGCTTAGAAACTTCTGTTGGCTTATTTCAGACTTTACTTTTTGGCAGTGATTTTGAGACATGGAAACAAATTTTTGGCAATCTTCCTGTCATATGTTCCCTCCCAAGATTTTTGGCAAGAGCTGGCTGTCACAATAGGAAACATTCTGTGGAAATGGGGCAGATTCATTTCCAAGGCTTTGTTAGAAGGGTTGAATCTCTTTCTCTCTGTTTCTTCCTGTACCACTTTGTTTTTTTGTTGATGTTGTTTTTTGTTTTTGTTCTTGTTTTGGTTTTTGGCATCCAGTAGAATAGTATTAAAGAACAATTACACCCATACATAAAAACACATTGTCTATGACAGCTTTCAGACACAGGAAACATTGAGAAGTCTTTAATACATACCCTGCTGCCACACAAGAGCTTAACTAGGAGAGGTAAAGGAAAGTACTCTGTGGCTAACCACTTTGTTTTTGACTATGTCTTTCTGTTTCTCCTTTCATTTATACCTTCCACACTCACTTTTGAGCTCAGTGCTATACACAGGTCCCCCATAATAAGATAAATTAATTGGCCAAAGGAAAATGAAAATGTCCATGTAAAAAGTTCAAATTATTTCAGAGCCTCCCAACATTTTATGATTCTTTGAACACCTATAACAATATGGGAGTTAAAGACCTTCACGTGGCTCATATGAATGTAACCATCTAAAAACTGCACAAGCACCCATCGAGCTGTGTCCAGCCAACACTCAGAACAATGAGAAAGAAACAACTAACAAAAACCATTACTGTTATTCTAACCCATTATGAAATGTTCCATTACAAAATGACAGAGACTGGAACACTATTTCTACATATTTTTTATCATATACTTTCAAGTAAATATAGAATCAAAATATACCTAAATAATGAAGACCATAATATACGTATCACTTGTGAACCACAAATAACCTGACAACGGGAATCTGTACAAATGCACCAAAAAAAAAATTTGCAGACTCAGTTTGCCATAGAAAGCCTGGATTCAGTCTCGTACAAGACTCTCACTGAATTATGTGGAGTCAGACAAATCTTTAAACCTCTTTATGGTTCCCAATAGTGAACCTGGAAATAACATACCGGGCAAAATGCCCATACCTTTATGGAATTGCTGAAATAATAAATTCTTTAACAGGAAAAAGCATTAAACCACAGTTATATAGCAAAATTAATTAAGCATTGTCTAATCATTATTTCAAGATCAAAAAATTTCATCAATGATTTTGAGTCTTCACATACATTACCAACAAAAATTTTTAAATGTGTTTTCCAAATGTCAATGAGAAAAATAATACATTTCTTATTTTATATATGTAGTATTTGAATTTATGGATGTAAAACCAAGGGCCAACAATTTATCACTTTTGGACTAAATTTACCTCAATTATTAAAAAGAAGAACTATAAAAGTCACATAACATAAAAAACCATTTTAAACTTTATTAAAGCTAACATTTTCCTGCTAGACACGTTATTTACAATGCTGGGCAAGAAACAGCATATTCTAGATCAAAAAAAATTTTATCAACCCATAAACAAACTTTATTTATATTAGTCACTTCCCTTTCCTCATTTCCTGTCTCTAGTGACATGAAACTGTGTGTTGCAATCATTTGATAAGTGTATTGGGGAATTAACAACAAAACAAGAGCAAAGGTAAATTTATTATTGGTGACTAAAGAGCTACAATTTTTTTTTGTTGTGTTGTTGTTGTTATTGATTTGTATCCTGCAAAGTAACTTAACTTATGTACATTTCTAAATATTTGAAGTATAGTTTTTAGGAAGAACACCCCCCACCACACACCACCTATATATTATACACACATGTATGGTGTGGTGGGTATCAAAATCAAATCACTCACAAACAGTTAATTTGACCTTCTCCTACCATATTTAAATGTCCTTTATTTTTTTCTCGTTAGCCTTATTGCTTCTGGCATTTATAAAGCAAGTAAGAGTTTGTAAAAGTTGACATTCTTGTTTTTCTCTTTGATCTATAGAGGAAATGCTTTCAGGCTCCTTTATCACATAAATTATTGAGGTAGAACATTGGTTCCCACAAATATGGCTTTAAATTGCATTGCAATACATTCCTTCTATACCTATTTTTTGGAAGGTTTTGTTCATGATGAAATGTTGAATTATTATTGAATTATTTTCTGCATTTATTGAGATGATCATCTGGTGTCCTCTGCTGTTGATGTTTAATTATGTTTATTGGATTTGCACATGTTGAGGCAACATAAGACAGTACATGATCAAGGTATGTGATCTGTTTGATATAAAACTGATGTCACTTGGTTGGCATTGGTTTGACAAAGCTTACATGTATATTCATACAAAGATATTGGTCCTGATGGTTTTTTTCTCCATTTTTCTTTGTTTACATGTGCCTTATTTTTCTGACAGTAGAATTAGGGGTAATGTCAGCCTGTACAATGAGTTCTAAAGGTTTCCCACCATTAATACTTGGGAGTAGATTGTCACTATTCAATTGAAGGCTTATGTAAAATTGAGCATGAACAACTGGTTCAAGACTTTTCTTGTTGTGAGACTTTTATTACTTTATTCAATCTCAGTAACTTTCAATAATTTGTCTATGAGTTCTTTTAGCAGGTTTTAATGTGTACAAAAAAATGTATGCATTTATTGGTAGATTTTCCAATCTGTTAAGTGTACAGTTGTTTCATAATATCTCTAATGATCCTTCATATCTCTGTGATATCAATTTATCAATTTTTCATCTGAGTTTATATATTTAATCTTCAAGCGTTTTCCTAGAACTATGTATAGGAATTGTCAATTTTTGTCTATTTTTAATATTTATTTATTCTAATTTGTTATACATGACAACAGAAATGCATTTTAATGCCATAGTATAACACATTAAGCACAACAATTTTTCATATATCTGATTTTTCACAAAGTAGAGTCCACACCATTCTTGTCTTTCTTCATCCATGTACTAGGTAATGATTTCCATCTCATTCCACATCTTTCCTACACCCATTCCCCCCTCCCTTCCCCCTCCCTCCACTTTGCCCTATCTAAAGTTCCGCCATTTCCTTTCATGCTCCTCCTACCATCTCCATTTGCATGTGGATCAGCATCCACCGATGTAAGAAAACATCTTGGTCTTTGATTTTATTGGTTTTTAGTTTACTTCACTTACAAAATATTCTCTAACTCCATCTCACTTACCTGCAAATGCCATGAATTTATTCTCTTTTAATGCTGTATAATATTCCATCTTGTATACATACCACAGTTTCTCCTTTATCCATTCATATATTGAGAAGGCATCTAGGGTTGGTTTCACAGTTGAAACTATTGTGAATTGTGCTGCTATAAAATTTGATGTGGGTGTGTCCCACTGTAGTATGCAGTTTTTAAGATCCTTTGGTATATAAACTGAGGAGTGGGAATAGCTGGGTCATAGGTGGTTCCATTTAAAGTTTTCTAAGGAACTCCATAGTGGTTTCCAGATTGGTTGCACCAATTGCAGACCCCCCAGCAATGTAATGAGTGTGCCTTTTCCCCCCAACAACCTCATGAATACTTATTGTTTTGTATGCTTCAACCGTGCCTTTTCTGACTGGAGTGAGATGAAATCTTAGATTAGATTTGATTTGTATTTCCTGATTGCTAGAATATTGAACATGTTTACATATATTTGTTGATTGATTATATATTTTTTCTGAAGAAGTGTCCTGTTCAGTTCCTTGTCCCAGATATTTGATTGGGTTATTGTTTTTTGTTGGTGTTAAGATTTTTGATTCTCTTTATATATCCTAGAGTTTTGGTGCTCTATCTGATGTGGGTTCATGGTGGATAAATAAAGTTTGCTCCCATTCTGTATGGTCTCTATTCAACCTCACTGATTAATTCTTAGCTGAGAAGAAGCTTTTCATTTGAATCTATCCATTTATTGATCTTTATTTATTCTCTTGGGCATAGGGGATTCTTAATAAAGAAGTCAGGGCTAATCTGACATGATGAAGATTTGGGCCTACTTTTTTTTTTTTTTTTTTTTGTTAGGTTGCAATGTCTCTGGTTTAATTCCTAGGTCTTGATTCCACTTTGAGGTAAGTTTGTGGATGTGGTGAAGAGGGGATTAATTTCATTTTGTAATATAAATTTCCACTTTTCCAGCACCATTTTTGAAAGTTGGTATCTTTTCTCCAATATATAGTTTTCTGGCACCATTATTGTCTAGTATGAGATAAACTGTTTTTAATGGGTTTGTCTCTGTGTCTCTATTTGTACAAGTCTACACGTTATTTTGGTGCCAATTCCATGCTGTTTTTGTGACTATTGTTGTTAGTATAGTTTAAAAGGTTGGTATTTTAGTGGATGCATGCATTCATTCTTCTTGGGTCTCTTATTTTTCAAGATTAATTTCATGACTGCTTTTATATTTCAGTGAGGAATGTAATTGGGGTTTTGACGGAATAGGCATTAAATCTGAATAGCCACTTTGGTAGTATGGTCATTTGGGGACAATATTAGTTTTGCCTATCCAAGAGCAAGGTAGAATCTTTCCATCTTCTAAGGTTCTTTTATTAATTTCTTTCTTTCGCATTCTGTAATTTTCAAGTAGAGGTCTTTCACCACTTCATTGATTCACAGTTTTGTTTTTTGAGTTTTGTTTTTTTGAGCTATAGTAATGTGATGGGTTATCCTAGTTTCTGTTTTCAGGAGGATTTGTCACTGATCGTTACAGATTGCCCTTTGAATTTATGGGTGTTGATATTATATTAATCCTGCAGTAACGAATTCATTTGTAATTCTAGAAGTTTTCTGCGGAATTTTGTGGGACCTCTAGGTGTAGAATCATATCATGTCAAACCAGTGGTAGTTTGACTTATTCTTTTCCCTGTCCTGTTATCCCTTCAATTTCTTTTTCTAATTGCTCTGGCTAGAGTTTTTCAAAGAACTATGTCAAATAGAAATGGTGAAAAAAGGGCATCTCCTGTCTTGTTCCCATTGTTAGATGGATGCTTTCAATTTATCTCCGTTAGAATGATGTTGGCCTATAGCTTAGCTATAGATACTTTTATGAATATTGAAATAGGTTCCTTTTATCCCCAGTATTTCTAGGTGTTTCAAATATGAAGGAGTCTATATTTTGCTGAAAGCTTTTTCTGCCTCTATTTAATTGATCTATGATCTTATTTTAAGTCTATTCATGTGATAAATTACATTATATCCTGATTCCATATGTTGAATAAAACTTGCATCCTTGGGATGAACCCCCCACTTGATTGTGGTGCACTTTTTCATTTTGTTTTGGTATTCAATTTGCCAGAATTCTATTGAGAATTTTTGCATCTCCTATGTTCATTAGAGTAATTGATCTGAGGTGACTTTGATGGTTTTGGACTCAGGGTTTATAGACATCATAAGAATGAGTTTTAGAAGTGTACTCTTTCTATTTCATGAAATAAATTTGATAGTATTAGTATTAGTTCTTCTTTGAATCATTGAAAACCTCAACTATGTGTGCATCAGTCCTGTGCTTTTCTTGAATGTAGGCTTCTGTTGGCAGTCATCTATTTTCATTGCTTGAAATTGATCAGTTTAACTTGTATATAACAGAGCCTGATTCAGTTTGGGGCAAATCATTATACTCTAGAAAACTGTTGTTGCCTTCAATATTTCTATTATATTGGAGGACAAATCTCAAAATAAATTTCTTAATATGTATTTCTGTAGTGTCTATGTGATATTTCTATTATTCTCACAGAAGTTAGTAATATGAGTTTTTCTTTTATTTCTCTTCCTTAGCATGGTTAAGGTCATGTCAATTTTATTATTTTTCATAGAGCCAACTATTAGCTTTGTCAAATTTTTTCAATTGTTTTATTTTGTTTCAATTCATTGTTTCAGCTTTGATTTTAATTATTCTTTCTGTTTTTTACTGCTATATGGTGGTTGTTTGTTTTATGTTCTTTTTCTAGGGCTTTGAGATGTATTGTTAGGTTAAAAAAAAAAACATTTATTTGTTTTACTGTTTCTTCTTTTAAAGAATGAACTTCATTTTAATGAACTCCTCCCCCTTAGAGAACTGCCTCAAAAGTGTCCCCAGAATTTTTGGATATGTTGAATCAGTGTTCATCGTTTACCTCTAAAGAATTTTTTAATCTCTAGTTAGATGTCTCTTTTCTGCCACCCATTATTCATTCAATAGCATATGATTTAGTCTCCAGGTGTTTTGTATAAGCTTCTGTTTTTTAGTTTATTATTGATTTCCCAATTTCTTTCTTTTTATGATCTGATAAAATGCAGATAGGATCTATTTTTTTTTTTTTTTTTTTATTTTTTTTGTATTCATGAGTTGGTTTGTGCATAATATATGCTTTTTAGATAATGATCCATGCCTGCTGAAAAGAAAGTACCATCAACTCAGTGAATGGATAAAATATTCTCTATATGTCTGTTCAGTATAAGAATATTGGATTGTATTAATCAGTTTTATAAGTTTTTTCTTTGTTTAGCTTGTGTTAGGAAGATCTATCCATTATGAAAGAGGCATGTTAAAATCACCCAGAATTGTAGATTTGTGGTCCTGTTTGACTCTTGAACTTGAAGAAGGTTTTACTTGATGAACATATATGCTCCCATTGTTTGGGCAATAAATTTTATAATTATCTATGTCAGTGTTGATGTATGGTTCCCTTTAAGTAGTGTAAATGTCCTTCTTTTGTCCCTTTTGATTTACTTTGCTTAAGAGTCTACTTTATTTGATATGAGTTTGGAAAACCCCTGTTTATTGTTTCCGAAGTTCATGTGAGTGGTATGTTATTTCCAAACTTTCACACATTCAGTCTGTGGATGTCATTTCCTAAGAGATGAGTCTCTTGAAGAAGCATATTGTTGAGTCACTTTGATTTAATCCATCTGCCAGTCCATGTCTTTTGATTGTTGAGTTTAGGCCCATTAACATCCAGTGTTATTATTGAGACAATGCTTTGTATTCCCAGTCATTTCTTAAATCTTGTTGTGTATTTAATTTGACTTGGTTTTTCCTCTGATTAAGTTTTTACTTTAGAGTAATACCTCCCTTGATGATTTTAGTTGTTGTTATTTAATTTCCTCCTCATTGGAATACTTTGCTTGAATACATTATGTAGTGCAAGCTTTCTAGTGTAAAATTCTTTTAACTTTATTAATCATGGAAGGTTTTTTATTTTGTCATTCCACAATCAAGAGCTTAATTTTGCGGATATAAGATTCTAGGTTGGCATCCATCTTTTTTTCAGAGCTTCATGAATATATTTTTTCCAGGATCTTATCGCTTTCAGGGTCTGGGATTGGGCAAAATCTGAGGTATCCTCATTGGTTTTCCCCTTACTATTAGTCTGATTCCTTTGTCTTGGGGATTTTAAAATTCTTCCTTATTCTGTATTCCTACATTTTTTCATTTACTAATGTGTCTTGGTGTAGATCTGTTGTTAATTTTGTACATTTGTGACTGTAAGCATGTTGTTATTTGATTTTGCAATTCATTCTTCAGTTTGGGAAATTTTCAGATATCATTTCATTGAATAGGTTGTTCATTCCCTTGGTTTGAAATCTCTGCCTTCACTGTAACCCAAGAAATCTTAGATATGTTTGTAGTCGGTTCTTTTGATGTTATCCAATTTGTTGGATGTTTTCTGCTCATGGTTTTTTCCATTGTTCCTTACTCTCTGTGGTTCAACTTTATTTTCACAATTGTATATTTGGTCTTCAATATCCTTATGTTCTGTCTCAAGTGATCTAGTCAGTTGGAGATGCTTTCTATGGAGTTTTTTATTTGCTTACTGTTTCCTTGATTTCTTTTTTCTTGTTTAGAATCTATCTCATGTCTTTTTTGAAGTAGTCTTTTGCTACCTGCCATTTGCTCCCTTATCTCTTTTCTTGGGAATGTGATCACTGGTTGCCTTGTTTTGCTTCCATATCACTTTGTTGGTGTGATCAATGGTTGCCTGTATGGGCTATCTTATCTCTATGTTGGAGTGATCAAATTTATGCCTGTAACTTGTCACTTAGATCCGTTCTTTAATTTCAAGATCATTGTATTTTATATACATTCTGAATTACTTCTCTGACATAGTATCAACTGGCACTGTCCTGGAGATTCTATTAATGTAGTAATCTTGTATGTTTTGGGGCACTTTATTCTCTTGTATTTTCATGTAGGTCTATGTGTCCCTCTTACTTCGCAGTGCAGTCTTGAGGGTGTTATAATTTCTACTGAATAATACTTATAGTGTCCCTGCAGATTACCTCTGCTTTCACCTTGGTGCTGGGGTTTCTAGACCCTGGCTGGTGCTGTCCCAAAAAATTGCTACTGCACTAAACGGTAGTGGTGGAAAATAGCAGAGATTAACTCAAGATTAGTAGTAGGTTTGTCCCAAGGAACCACGTTTCAAGATGTGGCAGAAAGGGTGGGCTTCCTGGAGAGATGCCAGATGCTTCCGGCCCTTCTGTCTGTCCCAAAGGTGGGATCTCACTGCAATGGAGGCGATGGTATGAAGAGGAATGCACTCGTCACAATGGAGGATGGTAAGCCTGGGTTTGTCATGGGTCTACCTCTGTAGGCAGGGTGGATTTGGGCTGGGCCAGAGATTAGGCATTCTCATTGCCATCTCTGTGGCCACACTGCTTTAAAAGCTTCCATTTATCCACCCAAGTGTGAATTTTAAAGATCATTCTGTTTTCTTTTTTTGTACTGTTTCTTGCCTTAAAATCTGACTTAAAAAGCATCCAGACATACCGCTGTGACAGAGCCTGAATGCTTGCTCCTTGAAATTTTCTCTTCCAGATTAACTATTTCTATAACTTTAGATAGGCTCTCACAGTCTCAGGGTATGGACTAAATGAATAGTTTTGTTGTTTCGTTTTTGCACATGATATAAAGTGGAAATCATCTAGTCTATTATCCCATAAACCTATTATTTTGTCTGAAACCTCAAGGGCATATCCATTTACAATCCACATTTCTATCGCCTATTTGGTCTTTTGAGTTCTTCCAGAATCACCCTATTACAGCAAACTAATAGTATTTTAGGGTTTTATTAGTTGCTTTACAAAAATCCACCCACCCAAACCAAATTCCTAGAACTAATCCAAATCTTCTCAGGAATGGTCACAGAATGCTTCAACTTTCTATTAGTAAATTTTCTGATATCAGTTTATTCTTACTATAATAAAATATCCTGAGACAATAATTTAAAGATGAAAGTTTTATTTTGGTTCCAGTTTTTTTTAAGAGGTTATAGTACATGGTGGTGGCTCCATTGCTTTGTGATATGGCAAGGTGGTTTCATCATGGCAGGTAGATCTATGCTGATCACATCATGAGGTCAAGGAAACAAAGAGAGAAAAACAGGTGGGGGTCCCAAAATCTGCTTCGGGGCATCCCCACAATAGCCTAATGTTCCTTTCCCTTCTTGTATGTGCCTCCACTTCCAAAAGCACCACTAGGCTAATGTCCAAATTTTTAGCAATGTGCTTTTGGGGGGGTGTTTATACAAAATATGCAGGAGTGTATTGACATAATAATACACGGAGAAAACTGTGTTATAAAAGCAATGTTGTTTTAATTTTACAACAACTTATTTGTTCATCCTAATGAACAAAATACTGTGTCACGAATATTCTCTTTATTGTTTGCTTGAAAAGAGTATGTCTTTTATGTTTTTTTGATGTAAAAATATCTTTCTCAGACAGATGTCTTTCCACTATATTAAATTTTATCTTATTACCTGACACATAATGATTGCATAATATTATACGGCCACCAATGCACTATTCTATGAATTTATGTGTAACTTCACCATTATAGCTTTTCCCTATCATATTAGAAATTGTGTCAAATTAGCCCTTAATTTCTCTGTAAAAATAGTTCTCACACTCTTTTAATGAACAGAAAGGGAAAGTCGCCTCCATAGCTAAAGAACCATGTCACGCTTTTAGCAGTTTGCAGTTTAGAATTGCAAGCCATTTCCCTATATGACCACCTTCTTCTGACTCAATATCAATAAATCATTTTAACACCAGATACAAATGCAAGTACATTGCCTCAATGGAAAAAAATGACCCCACTTTCTCAAAAATACAAATTGTCATACTGAGAAGAAAAACCCAACAATGATAGCAAACATTTATTGAGAGGCACTACTAAATAATATGAAAAATTCAAATACTTAAAGATCAATATAATATTATTAATGATAATCAGTGAAGAAAAGTTACTATTCTAGACATAGCATTTTACAATGAACCAACTAGAAACAAGAATTTTATAAAGGGACAAGTCTAAGTGTACAGAGGCAGGCTGATGAGGACAGGAGGATCATGAGTTCAAGTCAGGCTTCATCAAAAAGTGAGGCCACCTTAAGACTCCCCATGAGACTCTGTATCTAATAAATACAAAAACAATAGGGCTGGTGTATGGTATTAGTGCGCTGAATGCCTCTGAGTTCATCCTGGTACAAGCACCACCACCACCAAAAAAAAAGTTTGTGAAGATAGAAAGAACGAAAAAGAAAACGTATATAGACACAAGGTCAGGTATGCATAATGGCAGACTTCCCATTAAATTCAACCACTCTGAATCAAGTTAGTAGCAAGATATGCTCATTGTTCTACAAGAGTTGCTCTTCCTGATTTATCTATATATTTTATTCCTTGTTAAGGCAAAATGTTTTTTCTCTGAAAAGTATATCTGATCATAACAGGTGGGGGCAAGGGAAGAATGTACGAACTTTGGATTGGTCTAAAGGGGATGAGGGAGGAGGACAGGGGATGTGGGGGGTAGTAAAAGATGGTGTAAGGAGACAGACATTATTATCCTAGTAACTTCTGTTGATTGCACATGAATCTGGAGTGGACTCTGCATCGTGCACAACCAGAAAATAAAAAAGAAGTGTCAAGCTGTGTAAAACATTTATTTTATTTAAAAAGGGAAAAAGTAATACAGTATATTTAACTTATTATCAAATTACATTAATGTATTTCAAAAAAAAATGGAGAATCATGTATATATATTATTCTGGACGCAAAATGAGGCTCTGTAAGTTCTACATATATCAAGAATTTTTTAGTTCTTAATGAAGACAATTCTTCAAACATCTCTAATGACTTTGTCAAATTCGATCTTTTGCAATTTTAGATTCATCTAACCAGATACATAAATCCTTTAGCTACTCATATGTGGTCATCAAATTTTTTCGGCTTGTTGTTAAGTTTGAAAGTTTTTTTCCACATAAAACAATATTAGGTGAAATGGTGTCAAACATGAAGGACGACTTAAACTTGAATTACATATAATTCATTTTTATATTAAATGCTCCCAATTTTAAATGTTTATCCATGAGTCTGATTTCTTCATTATATTGAATCGTTCAGATGTTCCTATATCTTCCTCCACCAATTTAAAAAATTAAAGGTACAGATAAACTTCTATGTTGGTCACATAAAAATGACGGAATTTGGAAATGCTTCATCTTTAAAATCTCATGTGTTTGTCTTAGTTATTTTAAATATAACACTCAATGCTCAGGGATATATTTTGCGCGACAGTGATTGGAGACAACACCAATTAATCATGAATTTCTATTTTGAAAAAAACTCATGAAAGCCTGAATAAGTCATTGTCAGAAAACTAACTGCATAAGTAGGAGCTTATCTGAAATTAATTTCATGTTTGAATGCAATGTTTATTAAAAGAATAAAGTAGATAAAAATTGGCAATCATGTAAAGTTTTTGCCCAACAATTCTCACTGTTTAATCCAACAGTCTTCTTAAATTTATTCTATAATATCATGGTCCTAATACCCAACAATGGACCTGATAATTCTAGGTTAAGAGTGGTCCTTGGAAGAATGTTGTCTTCTTGACTGCTATAACAATCCATGAAGCGTAATACTCCATTTTACTCCATTGAACTAATGCTCATCTTTTATGGTTTAGAAAGTATTGTTATTCAGAGTCCAGGTTCATGGGCTAAACATTGCTGAGTGGCAAGCAAATATAAATGATACAGCAAATAAACAAAATTTTCATAAAGTTTCATTTGTTTGCATCTGAATTGTGATGTACCCTTAGGCACTGAATGAATCTTGGTGATATTTCCATAAGAGGCATAGCATAAATTCTGATAAAATGATAGTTCTTAAACCAGGGAGCATTATAGGGGATCTGTAACAATGAGGTGATAAGAAGTTGGCCCATTGATTTTTGTAGTCCCCACGGTTCAACTTCCTCGATATACTAAATATGATGAGAAGTGATTATATTATCCGATGGTTTGTAATTTGTTGTATTCAGTAAGTAACTAGTCTAGTCTTGGTTTAGAGTGTCTATTGTGTTGTGCATATTTGCATTATTTCAAACTAACAGCCACTATGTTATTTGTATGCAACCATCAAACATATCACTGGAGGAGCAAGTTATTTGGTTTGGTTTGCCTCACCTATGGTGTTTTATTTAATATTTCCCACTTTACTAACAGTAGACTGTAAATATTTTTTCAATTTTCCTTGGAAAATTCCTAATTAATAAATCTGAGTAATTGGCCATCTTTTGATGTTTATGACCCAATTCCATGTTTTTTATGTTTGTTTGTTTGTATTCTGTACTTTCTAATATGACATGCTCCAATGTTCATCCTTTGGTATAGGAAAGTTAGAAAAAGCTAATCGCGTAAATACAGTTAAAATCCGTGCGTCTTGTTCACAAGGGTTTCATGTGTGTGGCTAAATTTCGATCAATTCAGATTTGATAAATGCTAGAAAAAATTTTAAATCCAGAAATTATAGGTCAGAGATAGGTGAGATTTGGAAAACATCTAATCAATCATAATGAGTACTATGTATATTGCAAGTAGTTAAGCTAGAATGAAAACAAACTCGAGAAGAATATATTGAATTAGTCCACATACGTACTCTTCTAATAACATATAAGAAGGTTAGGGGAAAGAAAATTAGAAAAAAGAGACAGTTTATAGACCTGAAATCAGGGAAGGCAATGGGCCCTTATTATTTAAGGTTGTTTAAAAAATCTACACTTTCAATCAGTTTATTGGCTATTTTCTTAGGAATCTTATGTAATTCCTACTGGGGGCTAGTAATTACTTGAGTTCAATGCAGAAAAACAGGCAGAATAACTCACTAATTGTCTCCAGCATGCTGATCTTGCTCACTATCTTTTTGTTCATCCATTCTGTTCCATTTTTATTTAATATGTTCAAGTTTGTTTCAGGTATGTGTATGTGGGGGTTCCGATTTTAGAGAACATACCATTCAGAACTGTGGATTGCTATATAAAAATAATATTGAATTAAGGGCGAGCCATAGGATTAGCTTAAATATGATAAAACTCTTTATAATTAGTCAATTGGTCTGCACTCTTCTTGATCTAAGGGATTCTGACTCTATTGCCTCCACTGCCCAATTTAGAACTGGCCACAAAGTAGGCTTACAAAGCTATGGTTATAAACAACTTTATCATATGCATCTGTAAAAAAGTTTAGATAAAAAACTGGAACAGGTCCCTAAAAATATTCCAAAAATCATTTTTAGAAAACTGAATTCATACTTTCATTATGTTAGAAATTGGATGAATATTTAAAAAAAAAAATTTCTTAAGCTATGACAGAATATCCTAGGTTCAGTTGATATTTTGCCATAGATTCAAGTCAAGCCAACATATGTCAAGCATACAAAAATCAATACTTGATACTAATTCCTGTTAATAAAACAAAAAGAAAAAAAAACATATGTTCTCTTTCCTAATTATTTATGAGTATTGTTAGTATACATAATCGGGATATAATCTTGAAACTTGCAAAGAGGTATATTACTGTGCCAACTTTAATTTATTAAAATAGGATACAAATATTCTGTAAAAACTAGTATCAAAATTGAAATTCAATGATATATGTGTTTTTATCAATGTAAAATGAAATTAGTAAAAGATATATTTTCATGCTTTCACAATGTTATTTGAAATGAATTTCTACTAATCCATAACTAAAGTGTGAAACCAAAATAAAAACACTAACTATAGAAATAAAAGGGTATACATTATTGTTGCAAAGATTACTGTGGACAATAAAATAGGAAAAAGATATCAATGCAAAACTAAGTATATGGTTTCGGCAAGTTAGTGAAAGGTATTTGAAATGCTTATAGAGTAGGTCTGATTTAAAAGGAGCAGAAATTGACAAAATATTGTATATGGCTGGAGCTGACACATATTAATGGTTTTTATTGTAGATGCTACAGAGATATGCAAGCGGGACTTTACTTTTATTACTCAAATTGTAGAGAACTATTATACAAAGAATACATTTTTGCCCCATGTTTTTTTTTATATATTTTCACTTGTAAAACTGGAATTAACTGAGCCTGCCTGTTAGCTATTTTGGCTAAGCTATATACTTCTATAAGAACTATCCTGAGTTAATGTTGGAGAAATAAACCACTCTCCCATGGTTTAGGAGAGAACAAAATGATGACTCGCAAATACTTAATATGGACCCCATATTAAAAGGGATAGGGAAAACTTTTTAAAGTTGTAGAATGTTTTAAAAAATATTAAAGCCAATTACTACCACTTCAAGTCTGTTAAAAACTGACCTTCAGGGTAATATAAAAACTGAGACTTGGTATATCATAATCTAAGGAAAATAAAAAGACTTAGGAACACAGCCACATAGTTTTGGACCTTTGCCTTTCCAGGTTAGTCAGGATCCAGGGAATGTTTGGACATTAATAAAGGTCCTGAAAACTCTAGGTGAAGTCCCACCTAACCATTCGATCAGTGGAAGCATGTCAGCTCCTAGAGATTATAGGAGGCCGAATCACCGGTAAATTCAACACAGTGGAGTAGTTCATTGGAGTGTAATTATGTCCCCCCGAATGCTTTCTAAGGGAAAGTCATATTTGTTTCAGTGCTGAGAACCCTAACACATCCTGGCAGATGGAAAAACTGATCGAGGAAAAAGATTCAGAGATCGATGAGGCACCTCACAAAGTTTCTAAAAGTAACCCCTGAGGGAGGGCTTAATTAGAGACTTAAAAGGAGAAAGGAAATAAAAATTTTAGCTTTTGATCAACATATAAGGGATCACCACTTCATGGTCCTTGACACACCCAGTATGGGGAAGTAATAATGAAAGACAATTGTTCTAATAATAGGGTGGAAGAAAAGTCAAAGTAACAGATCCCATGAATGGACAGTTAATAATGGAAAATCAGTACTCTATTAAAGAAAACTTATAAGATGTGCACCGTAGGTCTGCTTCTACCAAAATATAAGTTGTCCAGTAATTATAGAAAAGGGGGGGTTCTTAAATTACGACTACCTGAATCTAAAGTTGTTCGCACCAGCCCCTGGGTATATCAGCACAGAAGCTCGAGGTGTGGGCCGGAAACCGGTGGGTGTGGTGGTGGGGGAATATCCTAACAAGCTTACACCAATTAGGCTCCTATTGAAGTTGGAAGGCTAAGATAGGAAAAATGTACAAAGTTTCTTCTGGATCTCCCATATGTGTTTGTTTAGTAGTTCACCTTCGTTGGAGCTATTTAAAAGAAGGGCTCGAGCTCCTTGCACACATTATTAATGGGATATTTTTCAGATTTTGAATGCCCTTTCCTATTTTTGATTTATTCATTAAATAGATGGTACTTACTACCTTTAGGCTTAATGCCTCTAATCGCTTTTTACTTTGATTTGTCAGACCTTACTTAATGACTATCTTACCACTGGGACAAGAAAACCTATGAAACACAGTTTGGCTAACTCCCATGTCCCTCAAGACTATGGAGTGTACAAAAAAAACAGGGGAGGGAATTGTAACAAGGAACTTTGACACTCTTCTATTTTTGGTCTGCAAATGTCAACAAGTTGGCCTGAAAGCAGAATAATTTTAAAAATTGGTTGTCTCTGCCTCAATTCTTGCATCCATATTCATTGGTGCTCGTCACTGCCACAGCCTCGGATACAATTCCTGGACAGGGAACCATGACATGCCTGTGTATCCAAATGGAAGCTGATGATAGATACTTTATACTAATCCGCCACCCCCCCAAAAATATAAGGAAAAAACTCAATCAAGACAACCCTCTTAAAACTTTCCATAGGAGTAGTATCCTGAGGTTTAGGACGCTTTTCTTTTCCCTAAAACACCGTAGGAGAATACAGAAATTTCAGTTTTAATATACAGTGTCCTTAAGGCACAGTGCCTCTATCTCTGGATTTCAAAATTAATTCTAGGCTTTCAACCGATTCACCGACCCAATATAACCAACATACAGATAAAGGTTAATTGGTGAAAATCAAAAAGTAAACGAAAAATAGAAAACAACCTTTTTTAAACCAATGTAAATACTCTGGGAAGTAACCAAGGCGACCCATGTTCTTAGCCCTGGTCTAATAAAGGGACGCGACACAATGAGCTTTGAGTGAGGTTTTATATGAAAAGCAGGTATGATTAAAGGGACGAAATGGTGGTCTAACAAACTGATAAGCTTTTCTCAGTTGCCAAATGCTGATGATCTTGAACAGGGTGACGATCTTGTCCATTTTTTATCTCAGGATTTCATCAAGTGGGGGCCTTCCTTGCCCCCACCAGAAGTAAAGATGCTGTTGCCCTGGGATAGATTCAACCTCATTCACAAACATATGTTTTTCTGATCAGAACATTTTATCCCAATGGTGATTGGGCGCAAAGAAATATAAAGCAAACGGAAGGCCAGATGTGGTCCAAGTCATTGATACCTGTTTGAGCCTATCCAGTGGACATTTTCGGAATAATAAGTGAAGATTGTAAGACTTTGTATATAATTCTAATACAGCAACAAATCTTAGCTCCAATTGACACTGGTATGAAGCTGCTCGTTCTGGTCTCAACTGCACCGTTTTATTGTTTTTGTTTTTCTCTCGTAGAGTTAATAAATATCACAACTGTCAATATTAGGGCGGTCGTAATAAATCTAGTTGGACCTATTTTTGTAAACTACAAACTATAATGGTACCACATGGTGAATTGTCCATTCTTCCCCCCCACACACTCTCACTCATTTCTGACATGTTTCCAACTAATGCCAAAGTTTCCTTGGGTAGGGAATCTTTTAAAAGATTTGTTTTTTCAATTTGTTTTATTAATGATTGTCTCTTCATTTTAAAATGTTTTTATCTATTCTAATTTGTCGATAAACATTTGCATGAGTACATTATGCAATTTTCAATTATTACCATAGATCAGAGCGACAACGTTTTTGACGTTGCTTGGTGTTAATATAAAGTATTTTTACTAACAATTGTGTCTTCTTAACATGAAATCTAATGGGTAATGCCATTGACTAACTCAGTCCTGCCATTATTCCTTGGCACTATTGTTCCCAACTAAGGACTTTTAAACCGCCTTACTACAGGGACACAGCCACATCCAATGTTGATTTTAATTTTTGCAGCACAATTTCATAATATCTTGTAGGATTGTGGAACCCAACCACCGATTACCCCATCTGCAGAAATGAATGGGACTAGGAAAACATCTGGACTATTATACATCAATGAACAACGATACTCAGCACTATAAGCAGAATTTCATTAATGGAGTATTTGGAGGTTAAGGGTATGGAGTTAGAGAAAATGTAATGCTCAAGTGAAGTTAGCAAATCCCGCAAAAACCAAAGGATGAATGATCTATTTGATAGGAATGTATCGCTAACTTATTGAGGCAAGACGAGAGGGAATGTGAGGAATGATAAGAGCTTTAATATTGACTTGAAATAACGACACAAAGGGGGGGAAGGGAGTGGGGACTGGTGGCAATGGGGATAGGAATATTATGGAAGAGCTGATTTATCCAGGATGTACCCTCCAATACCATGATTATGTAGAGACAACTCAATTGTAAAATATACGTTATATAAAAACCAGCGACTTTGAAAAATTGTGCTCTTTATATGTCATATGAATTGAATTGTACTCTTGCCACAACATGTATTATTAAAAATTAGAATAATAATTATAAAATTTTAAAATAAGATAACACGTAAAAGACACATTGCACAGCATGAGAAAAATAATTACTAATCCTTACAACTGATGAGTGATTAATCTTAATAAATATATTAAGGAACACAGTGTTGAGATAGCTAGGGAAAATTAAAGTATATTTAGTTTAGTAAGGGGAGTATAAGATCTAAAGTCGATATTGCCCTTCCAAAATATGAAACAAATGGTTAGCAGGACACAAAAAATGTTATATGTCGTTTATCCATTTATGGAACTGGCAAAAGAAAACTAATGATAAAACACCTCAAATCTGTTAGATTGGGAAAAATAATTTGACGACGAACATTAATATTAAAAAAAAAAAAAAATCCTATATGCTCTATGAATATGCCTACCTTTTATTAAACTATGAGCCATCATGGCTGCAATGTTTAAAGTTTAAATCAACATTGGTTAATTTGAAAAAATTTTTATTAGAGTCGGAATATTAAAACATCCTCATGAAGTGCAATGAATACATTGTTTTAAAGATTTCATCGTTTCAAAGATTTGATGTTTATTTTATATAATCCATCAATGACTATTCATAGAATAACTTGAATTGACACCAGGAATCTTTTATATTTTCTGATCCATTTTGGTGCACTGTTATCAAGACATCTATTGTTATTTATTTAAAAGACCACCTATAAATTTATTTTTTATACTAGAAATTGAAAACAGGGTGCCTTTGCTCTACTGATCTACATGCACATATCTTTACTTTTTTTTTTTATTTTTATTATATGTGATTTTTGGGACCAATAATCTCACACTAAGTTGGAAAAATGTCTTGCAAAAGTTGCAGAGGCTGAACCCTCATAAACTTGCAATCCTACGGCCTACCAGCTTTCTGTGTAGGCTGGGATTACAGTCATTGTACCATCCATTTCACTGCCCATATGTTAAATATTTGTTGAATAGATCAAATTGCTGATAGTTTATTCAAATGGTTTTATTTAATTGTAATCAACATGAATGTACAGAATGTCACACTCTCTTAATTTTTCACCATACGGTGTCTTACCTGTCGTATTTCTTTCTGTTTTTTAATCACTTTTATATAAGTGCATTGAAGATATATATAATAGTAGGCGTTCCAGTTTTTACTATATTCCTACATGCCACTATTGAATTTATCATGCTACATTACAGATCCCTAGTTGATGATCTTTTCCCTCTCCGTCTCCCAACTTCACCATACCTTCTATTGTATTTTAGTGGATTAATTAAATTGGTATATCATTCATAGTACATTCGGTTGGTAAATAATAAATTTGTTGTCATGATTTTATAACCATTTTACAGTAATTTTGATGATATAATTTTTAGATGAGTTTTATACAGAAGCGTAGAATATTCTATGTGGGGTTACATTCAGAACGTTACATTTGCCGTGAATTCTTTGGCATTCTTCCCTGTCCATATTATTGATTTCCCTCTCACTGAAAGATTGGCAAGACTCCTGGCTGTCTTGTTGGGAGAATCTTGGTTGAAATGTGGCAGTCTTAATTTCCTAGGCTTTGTTAGAAAAGGAGCAGCCTACTTGATATCTTTTCCCTCTTCCGACACTGTTTGTTAATTGGACTATGTGTCTTTCTGTTCTCTCTCTTCAATTTGCCCCTTCCACAACTCACTTTGTTGTAGATATGTGCTATACACAAAGTTTAATATTAAAATAAATTATTTGGCTAAGGAAACTCGTTAAATTATACTTCAGCCTCCCCAACTTTATGTGTGCATGTCTTTTGAACACCAAGCAACAGATTATGGGAGTGGAATGGACCTTCCAGATGGCTCATAATGAATGTCACAATTTCCCTGGAAATAACCTGCACAAAACGATCTAGCTGAGTCCCAGCAAATCACCGACACAGCAATGAGAAAGACAACCAAAAAGAAAAAAAAGAAAAAAAAATAAAAAAGGCATTACTGTTTCTTACTAAGGCCCATATCTGAAATGTCATATTACCAAAAATGGGACAGGATACCTGGAACACTGTTTTCAACATTATCTTCACATTATATAGTGTTTCAAGTGAATATAGAATCAAAAATATACCTACATAATGTGAACGACCATTGAATACCACACAGTGAATCTTATACTGATAACCTGACCAACGGGAATTGGGCAACAGCATTTGCAGGACTTTCAAGGTTTTTTTGTTTTTATTGTTTTGCCATGAGAAAGGCCTGGATTCAAGTCTCCCTACAAGACTCTACCTGAATTATGGGGTGTCTGACTAAATATTTTTGATACCTCACTATGGTGTTCACCTATAGTGAACTGTATATAAATTTTATGGCTTTTGTGTTGTTACCTCTAGTGGAGTTGGTTGAGTATATAATTTAATTTAACAGAAAAAGTATTAAACATTGTGGCATATTAGCAAAACATAAGAATTGCAATTGTCTAATCAATATTTCAATGGAGAGAAATAGGTTATTTTTAGTCTTTAAGATGTTACCCTCAAATTTGTTGTTATTGTATTATGTTTCCAAATGTCAATCGAGTAAAATTCATAGACACTTCCTATTTATATTTGTAAGCGGAAGAGATACTTGTATGAAATAATAACCATAGGGCCAAACAATTTATTGCCATCTGGACCTAAATTGCACCTTAATTTAATTAAAATAAAAAAAAACTAAAAAAATCATCACAACATAAAATTCTCCATTTGAAAACTTTATTAAAGTATACTGTTTTGCTGTTACTTTTTATTGACAACCAAGGGTGTGCAAAGTTTCACTGCACTATCCTTGATCGCAAAAAAATTTTTATCTAAACACCTAGAACAAACTTTATATTTCTTATTCACTTCAAATTCCTCATTCCCGGTTTCTGGAAACAATGGACTATTGTGGGGGGTGTAGGTTATACCATGTCGATTGCCTTGTAATAGTGAATCCATATGCACAATACAAACAACAAAAAACTGGTAAGTTTATTATTGGTATGGAAAAAAAATACTACTCGATTTGGGTATGTTGGTTAGTTTTGATTGTATCCTGCAAACTGGATCTAAACATACCATTTTCTATAAATGTTTGAAAGTTTAGTTTTTTTAGGAATACACCACATCAGTTTCACATCATACACTCTACATTATAGACTGTGTGTCGTGTGTGTGTGTGTGGTGTGTGTGTGTCAATAAATCTAATCAGTCACAAAGGGGTAATTTTGACCTCCTCTTTTCATATTTTGGAATGTGCCTTTAGTTCATTTTCTCTCTGAGTTACTGCTATGGCTAATGACTTTTTGACATTATATCAAATAAGAGTGGTAAAAGTGAACATCATTGCTTTTTTCTATTGATCCTTAGAGGATATGCTTTCAGGCCCTTACTCCGTTGTACTTATAAGGTTGACAATGGTTCTTTTTGCAAATATATGGCTTTTTTATTTGACATTGCAATACATTCCTTGCTTTACCCGAACTTTTGGAAGGTTTTGAATCATGAAAAAAAATGCTGTATTTTATTTGAATGATATTTCATGTTTTTATTCAGAATGAATTGCATCTTTTGTTTTTAATTTCATTGATGTTCCAATCTTGATTGATTGTTTAATTATTTCTTGTCTGCGTTCTAGTACATTTTGGGTGTATGGTGCTTGTTTCGTTTTTTTTGAGCTATTGAGAAGGTGGAATTTTCATGGTCATTTATTCTGTTGACATTTTCTTGCTTTTTTTTAGTTTGATTAGATACTGTTGTTTTACCGACTGTTCTTCAAATTATTGATGAATTGATGAGCAGTGTCTTAATGATTCCACATTCTTTCGCTGAGTTCTTTACCAATGATCCAGTTAGTAAAGGCCCTAATATTTATAATCTCATTAATACCAGGGAATGGACATGGAATGATTCTCAATTATGTTCAAATTCAATGTTTCTCCCCTCGATAAATAGATAGGAAAAAAAGAGGGAGGAGGCAACAAGAGGAGGCAAAGGAGGAGCAGGAGGAGTGATGGAAGTAGGAATTGCCACTTGGAGAAAATTGGCCATTAATTCCTATGTCATTACCTGCAACTTGGGAGACTGAGGTAGTCTGAGTTAGGGCAAAGTCTGCTTGGTTAGAGGCCAGCCACTGGGCAGACTTCTGAATGATAGAGCATTCCTGTGTTCAATCCTCAGTAGTACCCATTTCCCCAACTAACACACATATGCAAAGACCATAACTAAGGGTGAGCTACATAATATTCTATTTCCAAAATTTCTGATAACTTTCCAAGTTATTATATGTTTAAGATTGTACATGCGTCTCATGAAAGTGTTCAGGTTTTGTGCGAGAGCTCCTATTGCAGCGGTCATGTTGGATTAAACCATAGGCCCCCCCCCCCCTTCAAGGGCGCACAGTGCAGCATGTGCTGATAAAAAAAAAATAAGATTACAAGAATACTAGAGGAAGTTATTTCACATGGTAGGATTGTATAATTTTACTGTCGGGAGCGAGCAATTTTGGTCCACTTTTGATGCGATTTGTTGTGTTTCCGGGTGCCACCAGTTGGTAGAAAAGTATTATGCATGCTTACAATTTACTTAGTCCACTATGCAGTGTATTGATCTCTCTGCTATGGTGAATTATAATTGAGGTGGTGTTGTTAGAGACCTATAGGCGTTCAGCTCATACTTTGCATACATATGCTACAACACATGTATTGATCGTAATATTTAAAGGTTATAGTATGGTACAATATTGTTTTTTCAGATATTCGAGTTTTTTTTATCAATGAACAGATACGCGGTAGATCATGGAACTAACATTACGTTTCCTAGAACGCTTTCAGGAATAATACTTGGGGTTTTTTTAATATACTTATGACTATTTTTTTCTGTTTTTTGTTTTTGTTTGTTTGTTTGTCTGTCCTGTTTGGTGTTGGCACTGGGGATTGATTTGCACCAATGGGGCTCTTAACACACTGTGACACCTCGATCATTCAGTTCCTGTAGATATATACATATACATTTATAGATATGTATTTTAGATTATACACACACACCATATTAGATTGCATATACTCTGTGGTATATACATATGCTTTTTACCATATCCAGATTTTTATATGTTATATAATAATATATACATACTTTTTTTTTTAATTGGGTGAGACTGGGTCGGTCTCACTGAGTGGCTTTGGGGCCGTGTCTCACTAAGATGCTGAGGCAAGCTTTGAACTCCGCAATCCTCCTGCCTCAGGCTTGGTGAGCCAAGCTACTGGAATTATTAGGGATGCACCACCTAAGCCTGGCTAATTTTTCTTTTTCCTATTCTATGTAAAAATAAGAAAGAGACAATGAGGGAAAAAGTATGAAATATGTGGCCCATTCAGCACTGTTGGGTTTTTATAATTTCCTTCCCAAACCTTTCTCCTTTAATCAAATCTTGTATTTGGAGCACGGACTCCATCTAAAAACTTGACAAACCCTAAGTCCTACATGGTCAATTATATTCTTCTTTGTTTTGTTTTCTTCACTATTCATTTTCAAGCATGGAGTGTATTCTAAGACCATACAGGCAGATGTTTTTGCTTAAAGTGAGAGGAAAATGGGATGTTGGGTTAAAGTGTTTAGTAAATTTGAAACCATGTGCATTTCTCTACTATCACAAGTATCCAGATTTTTCCGTGACTTTACAGTGTAACATGGGCTACTTGGGATGCCATTGAAAATAGTCATTAAATTAAGGATATCAATATTAAACACATATAAATCAACCATTTATTTCTCAAAACTGCAGAGACTAGCCATAAAACCAAGATGGCAAGTGTTTAGACATGTAGAGAAGCAAATGTTGACACACTCTTTTCTGCTACTCCATACAACGATACGTAGAATATTGCGAAAGGGCTTTAGTAGAAGATGGACAAGCAATTAAAAAAAAAAATAGTCTTAAAAAGCAAGTAACACAATTCCTCCATATAAAAACTAACTGGGGGATCATAAAAAGTCAACCCACCAGAGCTATAGAAATAAGAATGAAGAGATGAATATAAATCTCCATTCCCAACAAAACCAAAGGCTGAATGTTTTTTCTCTAATATGCGTATGCTAATATCACAATTAGAGGCGGGGGGGGGGGGGGTGGCACTAGAGAAGAAATAGCAATTAGAATTAGGTAGAGGAAAGTTGGTGGGGGGTGGGATGGGTCTGTTGGGGCGATAGGAAAAGATAGTAAGAATGAAACAGGACATTATTACTTTATGGTATATATGTGACCTTACAATGACCAATATGATTTTGCAAGCATACACTCAGAACAAATAAGAAATATAATATCCCTTTCTAATGTCTGATATATTCAAGACATGCATAAATGCATTGTAGCTGTATGAATAGAACTAATGATAAAACAAATTAAAATTTAATTTAAAAAAAATGAGTGAGATAATCAATTATGTACAGAAGTAGATCTAAGGTAGAGGGAAAATGGAAGACACAATTAAGAAAGAGGAAAAAAAGCCGGCAGGAAGTTTTAGTAAAAAGCCATTTCCCAAACAATTGATATTCTTTAACTTAGCAGGAAAACACAATAGAAGTCTATTTTGCTAAAAAATTCATTTGTAAATCTGTTAATAGACATGAATGTGAACCATCTTAAAAGGACACTAGGATTGAAAGAAGACTTGGAGCATAGACAGATGATATAATATCAGAAATGCCTTTAGAAAACAAAGAGCTAGGACTACAACAATTAAATTGGATAGCAGGAGGGGCAAAACTCTCGAAAGTGGGGAGTAGTATTAAGTTTTCGTAAATGTGCAGTGCAACAGGTGGAAAATCTGGTGAGTCTAGGATTTTGCCTAAAGAACTACTACACCCCTCTGCAGGCTGGCTTAATACATTCCCTGTTACGGCCTGACCGCGGTGACGTTCCCCGGGTCTCAGCCTGCTGGGCCCTGCGTCCCCTACGGACTAAATTTTCCAGGTCAGAACTGCCAATCACCCCCGCCACCACCCCCCCCCTGAAGGCGATGAGACACAGCCGCCATGTATACGCCCTGGCCCTTTAGGGCCCAGAGTTGCTGATCCCTGCTGGCTGCACATCAGTGAGACTCGACATGAGGGAACTGACCCCTTCACACTCCAGGGGGAATGCGACCTGCCCAGCGTGCAACCAGGAAACAAGAGGGTAGGCAACCCGCCAAGCCACTACTTTCTGCTGTGCCATTCTGCAAATGGGCCAAAGGTGCAGCCCATTGGACTCCACTAACAGGATCGCTGACTCGGACATCGAACAAGTTAAATACTGGCGGCTTAAAATGGAAGGGTATAATGAAGGGCTTCCCAGGGTAAGCACTTTTGTTTGAGAATGGTTCCTGGGTTCTACTTTTTGTTTGTTTGTGTTTTCGGTTTGGTAAGTTTTGGGGGGGTTTCTATGTTGTGTGTTTGTGTTTGAGTGTTGTACAGTTGATGTGTCAGTGAGTTTGTTTTGTTTCATTCTGCTACCTATTCTCCTTTCGTTCCTGTGTACTTCCTGTCGCACTTTGGTATTTTTGTGCTGATTCAAACATAATTCTTCCTCCTTATTTTCTCACCCTGACAATTGCATACTCATCAGAGGGCTAAATACGCAAGATTTTCAACAAGAAATTGGGATTGCTAGATAGGGGTTCTTTTTAAATATATAGCAAAGTGGGGGGGTATGTAAGCAGTCCAAATTGTGAGAATAGCAACGATCGGCGGTTTGCTGAGAGCCCATAAAGGGTGTTCCAAGTATTTTCACCTTATTATTGACAGGCATGTATGCGATGTATCTTTTTATGCCCCTTGAACAACTTTGTGATGCTCCTGTAAGCTCGATGATGGTTAGCACATTGTCCTTGTTAAGGCATAAATGTATTTATACCTGACACAATGTTATGGTATAGGTTGTGGTCCCTGTAGAGGTGGTGTTGGAGAGGTCGTTTGGAGCACGGAGAGAGAAGTTAGATGAAAGAAGAATAAAAGAAACTTTCTCTACTTCCAGTCCTGCCGTCTGTAGTGTGGCTTCTCCCATCACCCGGTCTATGCGTGTGAGGCATTGCGTGCAATTCGGCGTTCGGCGGCAGACAGTGGGATTTTATTGTTTGTAATCTCCAGTTTCTTGTCTCACGTCCGATACGCTCACTACGCCGCGGTAACACTAATTTGCCGTCGCTCCGTTGGCATTTTTGTTCTTCACTTGTCCAGTCATTTTTTGTTGTCTTGGTAGACTAATATAGCACGACTGACATATATGGTAAGGGTTATAGATTAGAGCGGACTCTTCCACATTATGCAGTTCACTACATATCTCTTTTCAGTCTCTCATCTGCTGATACTTATCCACTTACCATTAATAACTCTCTTCATCTTTCTTTCTATTTATAAAAAAGAACAATGTCTATATTCTCTCTTCCTTCTTCCTAAACCATTTATCAACCTCTTGTCACCTCCAATTCTATTGAAACTATTAAAACCCCGATCGAGAAGCCGTACAGAGTAAATTGCAAAACTATATTCTGGGGTTAACTAAATCTGTACATTGTGGATCAAACTTGGACTTTTCTAAATAGAAAGGTGTTTGATTTTATAAGTGTAAAGGAAATTATAAGGGGAACCTGCATATCATTTGTACTACAGGACGCAACATATAAGGCATTAAGGTAAAATCAAAATAGTCATGGTCCCTACAGTGCTGGAAGAGTAAGATACCAAAACATACAAGCAATATGAAGAAACAAGACAAGAAAGTTGGACACAGGAAACAACATCATTATGCTCTCCCTCATTTGATTCCATTGCAATGCACAGTGTGGTTGCAAAATGCCAGTGATGGAAGAATTTAGAAATTGCATTATTCCATGTGTTTTGCGGAAACTTAAAGAAATGAACTCAAAAAATGTAGATGAGGAGAGAACTTCAGGAGGTGAAAGGATCATTTGTACAAATGAAACTCCCATAAACAAATACAGAAAGTGTTAAGATTACTTACTAATAGCGATAGTTAGAGGCCTCTACTAACAGAGAATCCAAACCAGATATTCCCAAATAATTAAAGGAAGCATATATAACCAGAAAAATAAATAAAGACTCAATCGATGAGTATTCACCTTCATGAGGTAGACTCTACGTGGAAGAAATATACCTCTTAGAACATTGGAACGACACAAATATTATATATACTAGAGATAAATTCTTGATTACACTGCAATAAAAAAATTTTGGGTGAATCAGAAAACCGAAGAACAGAACCATTCAAGAAATTTTGGGGACAACATATATTGACCAAAATTAAGTGTGATTGGGGGTAAGAGGAGGGGGGCGCAGAGGTTCAAGCCAATGCAATAGTAAAATTATTTAATGAAAATATTAACAGAAATTTTCCAATCTTGAGGAATGAATGGGGATAATAACCAAGTTTCAAGAGGTCTTAACGAACACACCATACATACCAAAATCCACAACAGATCCACACACAAAGACCACATTCATACATGAAAAAATGGCATAATATACTGGAGCAAGTGACTGCGAGTATATTAAAAGCCACAATGAGGAAGGAAGCAGATTACATATAGGGGAAAACCAATCAAGGACTATGTTCAGGACTTGTCAACCCAGACCCTTAAAAGCTATAGAAAGATCTCCTGGTATTAGCATATTTCAATGCTCTGGAATGAAAAGGGGGATGTCCAACCAAGGAATCTTAGTATCCAGCATATTGTGAGCTTTAGATTCAAAAGAGGAAATTAATATACCTTTCCATGACAATCACAATAGTATAGAAAAGATTTTGCAACTCAAAATTGGCCAGCACTTCAGAACATCCTGGCTAAAATTTTTCTTCAGGATTGATGAATGCTGGGAGGCCAAGCCCCAGCCAGGGGGTACAAACGCTAAGCATACTCAACAAAGTTCGAAGAGCAAAGAAAGCATTGATGGGGAATTAATAACACGCTGTAACACAAGAGTCAGGACCTTTGGAATCTTTTATCTTTACTTTCACTTTGTGTGGTCAGGTTTACACAAGGGCCATAATTTTTGGAAGTACAGATTGAATTATACTTTCTTTGGAGTATTTTCCATTCCCGGACTTGACTTCTTAATTTATCGATTACCTTTTAGACATATAAAATTTCCTGTATTTTATATATTTCAAGGTTATGAGGTCAATTGCACCTTTGTCAAGGCCCACCTATATGTGACTGCCTAGGGCATATCTAATAATGTTTCTTCATTACTTAACTAAATAGTTTGGGTGACAAATTTTTTTTTCTCTGGTTTACACCTATATTCATGTTTTCCCTCTGCAACACCAGTCAGGCTGGTCTGATAAAAGGTCTACTTTCTCGGTCTGGGATTCCAAAAGCACGTATTGTTTTTCTTTTATAGCAGTTGTTTTATAATACTTAGAAGCAGGGAGATAAGAGGGAGGCCAAGGCTTGAATATTAGCTCGATGAAGGACTTTTTTGCTCTAAGGGGATTTATATATCTACTTTAAAAGTAAACAGAAATTATTATTTTTTAACCACAGTAAATCACTCGTAAAAGCTTATTAACTAGAAATTATAATAGTTACTTATAGAAAAAGTTTTGTGTTACTCCATCTATGGTAGGTCTCTCGCAACAAGAAAAAGAAAAAGGTACCAGAGTTAGTATGGTTCCTTTAATTAATTAAAATAGTGACACCTGGTGGCCATAGAGACATAATTCATCATGTATAAATAGTAAAGTCAAAAGTTAATCTCTTTCAACTCCATGATAGCTTTCATGAATAAATGAGAGGGCTTTAATTCATCAGACAAGGTTAAAGGAAGGAAAACATAGAGAATTTGAGCAGATCACCATTAGAGTAAACAGGACGATTTAAGCCAATCCGTGTGGTGGATTTGATTTTTTCGTCATAAGTCAGCGGCACTAGCCACCCGTTGGGGCCAGGCCAAGTCCCCAAATATCAGGAAGTCAATATGTTTTGGCTGATGTGTACTCACAATGTCCCCAACATTTCTTTCCCCCTTTTCTGTTGAATGGGAGTCCACACATAATCGAGAATGCGCCTGACCTTAGGTTGTTCTTTATCTCTATGTTCCTTACCCGTCATTGTGCTGCCATCCTGAGCACTTTCACGGTGGACATATTACCCCAAGGCCATGAACAAGCAGCGCGTGGCCGGGGGAAGAGGCGATGGGACGGAACCAGTCCACCTTTGGGAAGTAGCCTTTCACCATGGAAGCTTTAGACTCTTCCATCATCCTGTCATGGACCGTGGCCTAGTTTTCATAGGGCTTAGAATCCATCATTTGCTGTGGGCAGCATATTGTTGGCGGACTACCATAAGGCTGTACTGATCTTTGCCTCCTTTCCAGCAAGGAAGTAATTGCCACTGAAGTTGCTATAAAAAAATGCCGACAACTGAAGAAGAGAAAAAATAACAATGAAAATCATTAAAGGGGAGTATTAAAACAAAGGTAATTACCAACCAGATAGAGAACACCAAATCAAACTAAAAGACCATAATACAAATAAAAAAAGGATGGGAATATAGAATCACCATATCAATAATAAACCTGAACGTTAAATTGTCCTAAAACTCGGCCATTCAAAAGACTCCGACTAATCTGACATGGATTAAAAGAAATGACCCAACAATTTGTGATGTTCTCCAAGAAAACATTTAACCTAGTAGAAAAAGACATCAATAGGACTGAAGTTGAAAGATCTGGGTAAAAGACTTTATTCAACTTCACATGGCATGTTGGAAGAAAGTAGGGGTATGCCATTCTCATTTCAAATAACGTTGAACTTCAAGCCAAAGCTAATCAAAAGAGATTAAAGGATTGAGGATATTTATTACTAACTGTAAGGGAAACCATTCATCAACAGGAGATTACTAATCATAATTCTTTTTGCCACTCATAATATCTGGTGCACGTAAATTCATCAGGGACTCTTCTCCATAGTTCAAGAGTATAATAGACCACTCACACATTCTTGATCCTAGGGAACTTCAACACACTGGGATCGAACCTCTTCTCACCAATGTATAGGAACAAAGCCAAATCAATAAGCTAAAACAAAGCAAACTTTTGGCTTACTTTAAACAGATTATTTAACTTAGAACCTTAACAGGACATAAAATAAAATATTTCATACCCACAGTTAATTAATACATTTTTTTTCTCATCAGCACAATGCCTCCTTCTCCAAAAATAGAACCCATATATTATTTCACAATGCAACTCTCAGCAAATATTAACAAAATATAGATAAAACCCCTGCATTCTATCAGGACCATACAAGGGCTGAAAATGGAAATCACTGTACCAAAACAAGCAATAAAGAAAAATTCATTCCAACAACTGGAAGCTAAACAACATGCTACTGGCAATGAAACAAGGGGTTGAAGAAGACATCAATGGAGGAGATTAAAAAATTTCCTAGTAGGTAAATGGAGAGACACAGATACATCGTATAGAATTCTCTAGGACACTGTGAATGGCTAGTGAGGTAGTAGAGGAAAGAATTTTCATTGCAATGGAGCTCAGTCCTTAAAAGGAAAAAAATATAATAATAATAAAAAAAAATTAAATGACTTATAATCTACCCATCAATGCACTAGAAAAAGAAGTAAGCCGATCAAATTCACCCAAGGAGCTGTATAAGAACAGGGAATAATTAAAATTAGAGCATAACTTAATAAAATTGGAGACTAAGGAAACAATTCAAAGGAAAATTGACCAAAACTAAAAGTTTGGCTTTTTTTTTTTTTTTTTTCTTTTCAAAAAATAATACAAAATTGATAGAGCCTTAGCGATGCTAACAAAAAGAAAGATGAGAAAAAAACTCAAAATTACTAACATTCGTGATGAAAAAATGGGAATATCCAACAACAAACACCTCCAGATATCCAGAAGTTAAGTAGAAATTTACTTTGAAAACTTGTACTCAATAATAAATGTAGAAAATACTTGACTGCATTGGACAGATTTCTAGCAGTCGTATGATTTGCCTTCTAAATCTGGATCTGGAGGCTATGACACAATTTTAAAATCAGATCGATTAACAAGTGAAGAAAATAGAAAGATGTCCTCAAAAAGCTTACCAACAAAGGAAATGACCAGGGACCTGATTGGGTCTAGCAGCCGAGTTCTAACAAGATCTTTCAAAGAATAACTAATACCTAAGCTCTCTTCAAACTATTTCTTGGAAGATTAGTTTGAAGAGCAGTGGTAATGTACAATAAAATGGTAAACTGACTTCATAGTGACGTTGTTTGTGGAGGAGAAATATTGCTATTAACTTTGACTTTAACATTGAGCGGTAAGAAAAGAAATATATTTTAACAGGGGCAATGTGAAGTTTTGTTATTGTTTGATATTGGTATGCAGGGTACACAGACTACACGGAATAAAAATTTACTACCCTGTTCATTTACTCCTTATCCTCACAGGATTCCCTCAGTTAATTGTACATCACTAAAGATGTATCAGGAAATAGTGTTTAATTTCTTAATAGAAACCAGCACAAATAATCATTGAAGGCAGCGCAATTAAAAATAGGACTTAATTTCCTCTGGCAGTTTTAGTGTTTAACCCGATGGAATCTCCCCCTCTTTATATTCACGCCTCTAATTACAGAATAGAAGTCGTCAGTGTGTCTTTCAAGTCCCCCCCCACCCATCCATACAGATTAAAAATGTACAGAAAAAAATTTCAGCCTGCCCTTCTGGATCGGACTATTACAAAGTCTAATGTGCGGAACGTATGCTAAGAGAATGTGTGAGATACTGGGTTTTCTTATCATTGTGGTGAATCAAGTAGCATTTTAAAATTGCCTGGTCTAATGGGTTTTGGATAAGAGGTGTCCCCGGCCCCATAGTCTCAGGTGTTAGATTAATGTAAAGAAATTTCAGAGGTGAAAATGAATTTGGGTTATGAGAGTCTTAATGTTATCCAGTAGGTCTAAGCCCATCTGATAAAATGGAACTAACCTGGGTTTGGTAACTCTCATACGAGGGTCAGATTTTGGGCTGGAGGAGGATAGGTCACAATGGGGTGAGGTGTTGTCTTTGGAATTTATATTTTATTTCCCGGAAAAACAGAGGTCTTCTCCTTCCTGGGTTCCATATTTCATGAGCTGCTTTCCCATACCATGCTCTTCTGCCAAGTTGTTTTTGCACTAACCTTGGAACCAGAGAAAATAAAGAGTATAGCTATCCCATGGACTGAGACCTTTGAAAACTGAGTCACAAAAGACTTTTCCTCCCTAATGATTCATGTAAAGTATTTTTATCACAAAGAATGATTAAAGCTGACTTAAAATTTAACAAGTGTTGGCAACACGGAGTTAGCTTTCTAACCCACACAAGATTAATACCTCCTACACCAATTGTGGAGTAAGTGAAGGGGAAATAATAAAGAGTCAAACAGGATGCGATCTTGAAAATGAGGGATTCGTCCCACATTCCATAAAATAATAATAGATAACTAATTTTCCAAACACCCATAAGCACCTACATTCTTAGAGTATTGATGAACTACTGGATACAACGAATAGTTTCCTATCTGAGGTTTAATCTTGTAATCTACCCATGCTAAGTAGTAGCTCAATAACCTGAAAGATTTTTTATAATGTCATCACAATAAGTAGGAAATTTCAATTGTGTATAATTGTTGCTCAAAGTTATGAGAATTTGCTTGGGAATTCCAAAATCAATCTTCTTATCTTGTCACTGGGGCATGAAATGGATTGAGGCCAATAGTAAACCATAGTAATCCTGTGCAAGGGAATGCTTGTAGTAATGTGGTGGAAGGAAGGTAAACAGATGATGGAAACATAAGTTTCAGGTCACCATTAATACGATTTTTTTTTGCAACCATGAAACCAATTTCCTAGCACTAGCATTAGTGATAATAATCTGAATTCCTTTATGAAAATGTCAAAATGGAATATTATTCATGGAAATGAGTGTAAATAACCCTTGTTAAAACTTACCAAAAAAGATATGTTGTAATTGGCTAGACGAAAAATTGATTTCCCATTAACCAACAAAGAATTGTATTACATGGTAATTTTTTGTAAATGAAAAAAAATGAAATTTGTAACAAAAAGATAATATGAAGATATAAAAGAAATATAAGGTAAACTCATTTCAATTTTAAGAAGTAAAAATATTAATTATTTAAATTTGGAAGTATGGGTGCAAGTATAGTAAACATATAAATGCTTAAAGGTGCAAAAAACTATTAATTAATTATCTTAACGCTTTTTTGCACATTAAAATCTAGACATCTGCAAAGACAATTTTCTGTAAAACCTTGATATTTTATCATTTTATTTTCTTTTTTGCCTCCAAGGTTCACTGTGTGTGAAAAGTAAATTGCAGTTATACGTGATTAAAATGGGAAAAGAAGTATACAACAATCACTAATAAATGCTTTATTGGTCGCTGTTTTTGTTTTGCTTAGTTCTCCTTTGCCTCTTAATGTTCTCATGTCTCTACTTTTCCTCCAAATGTTGCATGTTTCCATTAATCATGTAACTATATGATGTCTTAAAACTTTTTTAGAATTCTAATAGGCTGTAATTTGATATTAGGACTAATAGTAATAAGGAATTGTCCTCTCCCTAAAGTATTCGTTCTTTGGAGCAGTTGACCGCAAGGGAAGCAGATACAGTTTGGAACCAAATTTCTCAGTTCTACAATGGGGTTCCCTTCAAGATAAGCTTCTCTGCCTGAACATAAATCCTAGAAAAACATTAGATTACAGCAGTCTTTTAGAGTAGATTCATTACGGTAACAATGTGATTGATATAATATATTACTTAGAAACCATAATAGAAATAATTAGAAACCAAAATTCTGTTATCTTTATTTTTCAAGTCCTAAGGAAATTTCTTTACTACTTTCATATTCTTTATTATCATACAGTATCTTATTTCAGCACAGTTACCTTTTCACACATGAATATTTACCAACATTACCTTGGGTTTGTTCTCCCTATGCAATAGGGGTATTTTCAAGTACCTGCAATACGGTTGCTGTCTGCAGAAGCCATATTCAACACCCCATGTGTTTTAAATTATGATATGAGTCCTGTATTAGTCCCATGAGCAAAAATAACACAATAGTTGATCTTGAAGAGTGCTAAACACACACTTCCCTCTGAACCCAACAACCTCTCTTTGCTGCCTTGAATAATCACTTCATATCATGACCCTAGTAATTACAACTATATTATTTCCGTTCCACATTTCTTTTTGCACATATTTATTTCACGAGAACAATTTCTAACAATAGTACATAGTCTTTCTTGTGGCCCCCTTGGATTCTTTATTCATGATTCTTTGCTCATTCTATTTGTTCACGCCTTGGTAATCCAATGTGTTGATATCCAATCTCCAGTCATTACCACTGCGTCTGACATGTTGGCCTGCAGGTATATCTCCATTGGAGGATGGAGCTGTTTTGCACTGAGATATGAAAAACAATATAAATGTACTTTCATGGATGCAAAAATCTTTAGCTAGAAAACACCTGCCCCTTTTTAGGTGTTTCATCTTACACAGTTCTAATATTTATGTCTAAAACTATATTTAAAAGGAAAAGCATTTTATAATTCATGGAATAGCCAATAGCATTTATAGAGGCCACCCAACTGTGGCATCCCTTTAGTGGGCACTCCTTTTCACTTTTAGGGAATCCACCATGGATAGTTGTATAACCCACAACGAATGTCAAAGAAGCAACCTGTTTAGTATCTGGAGATCCAAATAAAAGCCAAGCACAGATCTTGCCTCCAAGTGCAATCAAGAGAGTCGGATGCAACAATCAGTCCTTCATTGGTATACCAATTTTTTGTAACTACAATTGGTATTTATAGAGTTAATTCTCTCAATGGACGGCCATTGGGACTGCTACGTGAGTGAATTTTAAAATGTACCTTAATATTGCAGGAACATTATGTACTTAGTAGTAGATGCAAATAATAAGTATTGATGTTACAATGTCTTTTTCAGTGGCTTTTTCCAAAGGTGTAAGAACCAGTTGTGAATGAAAATTTTTAAATAGACCAATTAAAGAGAATTAAGTTGGGATCATTGAAAGTGGTATCAGAATGTATTTCAAAGAAAGTATAAGGAACAACTTTTGAAGCATTAAAAACAATAATTGTTACAAAACTGTACTAATGTTCAGTATGGTTATACATTTTCAGCATGAGAACTAATCAGTTTTTTGTAAATTTTTATTGTGTACTATTTAAGACACATACACATTTAAAGCTGTGTAAATACATATAGATAGTAAAATAATTACTTGTAGTGAAGTAACAATTTAGCATAATTTATAATCTCATTTTCAATTTTTAATTAATTTTAAAACAATGTTTAAAATGGTTTACTACTACTTTTATTAAATCAGTATGGATAGAATTCATTCTCCATTTCCCAATTGCATTCAAAGCGATACCACAATTTGTGAGGCACATAATTTCAGCCCAGCAAAGGTTAAATGGTTTATTGAGTCTTGTTTTCAAATTTGCTTAGTTAAAAACCATTTGAAAAAAAGACGGAGCTACTATTCTTTATAATGTGGGTATATCTTATTAGCGCTTTAGTGATTGTGGTTGTTTTTAGTTTTCATTTGAAAGATATTGTAAAAATAAATAAAAATTGCCATTTATGAGATAGGTTGGAACGTTTATGTGTAATAGACAAAATGTTCCAAAGTGATAATGGGATTTGGTACTCCAAAATTATTTCAATATGTATATATAATTTTGTTTATTATATTGTCGATAAGAAATCTTAATATAATTAATATTCTATATGCATTTTTTCCCCCAATTCTATAATGACTTTAAATGAAAAAATTAGAAGTGGACAGGAGAGGCATTATTTGGGGGGAATGGGGGAGTAGTAGTTAGTTTGCTTTCCATTAGTGAAACAAGAACATCTGAGATAAACAAGGATTTTAGAAGTAGGAAAGGTTTTACTTTAACTCACAATTTCCAGAGGGTTCCCCTTGTCCATGGTCTATTGGTCCAGTTTGATTTTGGACCTAGTGTGCAATCGCAGTACCGTTCAATGGACTAAGGTTTATATTAATAGACTAAACAAAAGTTATTCACCTCATGGTGGCTAAGAAGCAATAAAGAGAGGAAGAGGCTGGTGATCCTACTATGCACCAGAAGGTTTTCACATGAAATGGGCAAAGGTTTTCTCCCATTAGGCTTATTAACATCTTAAATTCTCTACCACCTCACCACATGTGCCAGGAGGCTGACAAATAGAGGTCTTTAACACTACTGCGACACTTGGGGGACAATTTAGTCAATCCTTTGTATTACCTTTCAATGTCCCCAAAGGCTCATTTCCATCTCGTTATGAAAGATGTCATTTGTCCTAATTGAAGAGTTCCCCACAAAACAATGTATTATATTTTCACCAATTGAACACAAAGTCCAATTTCCAATGTCTCTTCTGAGATCTCAATAGCATAAATTTAATCGGTGAAGCCCATATAACACTTCAAAACCATAAATAAATGTAATATTACCACTCTCACCTAGGATAAACCATGGCACAGGGTAAACCATCCCATCAAAAGGGGAAATTATTTTTTTATAGAAAATAAAATAATGTATGAAGTATAAAAAAAGGCAAAACCAAAATGTCCAAGCACATGCAAAAACATATAATATCCTTATTCATCAAAATTTCCTCAATTCTTGGGAAAACTTCGGTGGCAGAATGGGAGCTTTCCTAAGACCAAGGATGTAACCATGTACCCCCCTATGGCCATTGATGGACTGCATATAAACCACAAGGTCAGTTCCCTTATGGCTCTGCTTATGGGCCTGCATCTTACATTGGCTAATTGTACACATAGTTCCTGGCAGTCTCCATACCTTATCTGGGGTCCTCCACTGACAGCATCTCTTAATTCTCACAGCTTCAATCCATTGCCATGTTAGGAGAAAGCTTGCATGGCCTTCAATTACTGCCAACTTACCACCGAGGCCTTCCCAAGATTTTCACTGAATTCATCTGTGAAAACCTCCAAGGACAATCCAACTCTCGACCACTCTGTGTACACAACAACCAGCCCACAGGGTGTGGATGAGAGGATAAGATCTTACCACAAGTGTGAGTTATCTCAAAGCCTGGATTGAGCCATGGCCTGCAGTACACTTCAGAATTATGTGATGGACTAAAAGCAGAGAAAGAAATCACTGCAGGATCAAGTGATGCCATCCTTGCATCCCAGACCATGTCCCCTTCTCAACATTGGAAGGTCATACTTGTTAACATCATTTGAGCATGGTGATGAGTTGGGTCTGGCTGATTACCTGAGATGCCCTCAAGGCAAATCCTCTTTCCAAACTATTTTCCCAGTGAGAAGTATTAGGCTTTTTTTTGTTTGTTTGTTTGTATTGTTTGTTTGTTTTGTTTTCCAATTTTTCATGTTTACCCAGACTTTAGCTTCTTGTTATTCTCAAACCAATATCACACATAGGTTGACTCTTAAAAAAGTCCGTAAAGAAAGAAATTCGATAAAGGTTCAGAGAGGATTTTAATGAATTTAAGTGAAAAAGTATTGCAATGGAGATATGCCTGTACCTGGACATGTTCAGCGTTCATTGCTGTCCTCCAAAAGTAGCCTGCCAAACATATGCAGTTAGGTATGGGTCATTTGATCAGTTCCAGGTCCAATGGAGTGTGAGCTCGAGAGATTAGAGAATCTGAAAAAACCCTGGGTTTCACCCTGCCAAGGCCAGGAGTGCATGTAGCCTCATTTTGTAGAAGACAAAAGCCACAGGACCCACAGCAAGCACTAGCACTATGCCAAGAGTCCTGTATTAATAAAAAGCATGTTCAGTTCCGAGAGGGTAACTGGGTCCTACTCTATAATTCTGTGTATCTGGTTCAGACTTTGCATTCAAAGCCACTGAAACATGATATGTTCGTTTGCAAATGGAACGACCCTATTCCATATAACCTCTTCTTAATACATCCATACAAAATGGTTTATGTAAGCCCATGTGCAAAAAGGGATTGATACAGATATGAGAAAGTTGTACAATTGCTTATTGTTAAAACTAAAGGAGCAGTGATGAGTTATGGGATGAGAAATGTTTATGATGAATACACAAATCACTGTCAACTTATGAGAAAACATACATGAGATGCCAATGGAACGACGACCTAACGAAAATCATAAATGTGTGCAATAAGTTTTGCAACTAAATTAGGGTTATCCTTGAAAAAAGGGCAACAGTAATATGAAGGGAAGTTGTTGAACATGTTAAAATTTCATCATATCCTTGTTATTTTTTTTTTTTTTTTTTTTTTTTTTGAGAAACTGAAGGTAGCATTTTATTGCTAAGCATCTCTGGATTTTTTCCTCTGGTCTTTGCTTCAAAAAGCAATTTCAAAATAAAACTCATTACAAACAACTACCTCTAAAAATGTTACACAGACATAAAAGCAAATCATCTTTTAAGAAAAAAATCTGTCAGAGAACTTACTGCTTAAGGTAACATGGCTCTGTTTTTCCCAGATCATAAGGAGGCCCATTTCACAGTTGGGTTAGGATGGGGAGGCATTAGGAGTATTAGTACTGGAACACTTGAATGTTCCCGAACGGGGGAGGGAAGGAAAGGTGATGGGGGGAATAAGGGTGAAGACATAAATAAAATATATGGAAGAATCTAGAATGAGATGGATATCGTTACCCCTATAGTGCGATGTACTGCAAGTCTCTAATGGTGTGGAATAAATATTTGCATACAACCTGAGGAATGTAAAAATGTGCACTATATGTGTAATATGAAATGTAAATGCATTCTGCTGGTCATTTATAAATCAACTGTAGAATAAAATAATATAATTACAAAAAAACTTATACATTTGTTAAATGGAATAATAATAATATATTTACACACAATTAATTATCTTGCGTTTCTTGATAATGGACTTTATCTCATTTGCAGCTAAAACTCTCATTGGCACAATTGCCTTTATAAAGTTATCCTACCTTTCCCACCTATAATTGTGAATTTATTTTAATGTGTTCCTGTATGTCTTTTTTGCTACTGATTTCTCAGAGCCTGAGTGCCTTTGCCTCCTTAAGAATTTCTCTACCAGTTTATGTATTCTCGTCTAACATTTAGTTAGGCTCACACATGTCTCACGTGTATGGACAAAATGAAGTTTTGTTTGTGTTTTTTTCCATGGATATAAATGGAACATCCTCTAGTCACATTGCCCATATAAAACCTTTAATTCCATCTGATACCCTCATGTGCTTTAACCCTTTACTATACAGTCAGCATTTTCTATCAGCATTTTGTGTCTTCTGGGTTCTTACAAGAATCACCCCATTTAGCACCAACCCTTATTGTTTTTCTAGGGTTTTAACTAGCCCTGTCTCTCACAAACTTCATCCCACAAAACCAATCCAAAAGACTATACCAACTCTTTCTCAGGAACTGTCGACAGCAATATTTACAATCATTTCTATCAAGTACTTTTTCTGTATATTCGGTGTTCCTCTTACTAGTAATAAAATATCTGAGACTAAATCAACTCTCTAGGGTTGAAATTTTGATTTTTGGTTTTATGGTTTAACGAGGTTTACAATTTTTCCAATACATGGGTGTCTATGGTAAAGTTTTGTACAATCATGGCAGATGGACTAAAGCTGCTTTCTTCATGAAGGGCCAGGAAAAATGCTGAGAGAGAGAGAGAGAGAGAGAAGAGAGAGAGAAATAGGTGGAGGTTCCAAGATCTGCTTAAAGGGCATCCCCGTCAATAACCATAACTTCCTCTCCATTTCCCAATACCACCATAGGCTGTGTTCCATATCTTTTAGCAATCGTGCTTGGGGGATGCTTGTTCCAAAATATATGCAAGCTGTGCATTGATAATAATATTACTGAAGAACATTGATGTTTTTAAAGACAATGTGTGTTTTAATTTTCAGTTATAGCTATTAGTTTGTCATAAAGAATACTACTGTGTCAAGTATATTTTTTATGTTTTATTTTATTTTTGAAAAAGAAAATATATCTTTAACATATCGCTGTTATTAATGTTTAAATGATATCTTTCTCAGTTAGTCTTTCACATTCATATTTTAATTTTTTAATTAGCTAACATATTATATGTATATTATATGGACACCAATGTACTAGTTCTATGAATTTATTATGAAACTTCCCATTATTATATAAGCTCTTTCCTTATCATATTAGTAAAATGTACCTAAATTATCATACTTTACTGCTTAAAAACAGTCCTTCTTTAAAGCACTATTTTATAAGAGCATGAAAAGAAGTCCCCCTCCGATAACTAGTGCGACGCATGTCATGCTTTAGCAAGTGTTGGAGTTCAGATTGGTAACCATTTCCCTATATGTTATCCTTCTTTCTTTAAAGACCCATTATGTATTATTCATTTCAACACCTAGAAACAAATACAAGTACACTACAATGCCTCTAATGGAAGATTATTGAGATACTCTGCAGGAATCTAAAAACATGCATACTGAGAAGGACAAACAATCAATGAAAGAAATACATTTTATGGACGAGGATACTATAATAATATAAATAATTTCAAAGGTATTCTAAGGTATTATGATAATACTGCTCTGATGATACATGCAAAGAAAGCTACTCTTCCCAGACTTTGCGCATTAAACTATATGAACCAAACTAGAAAAGTAAGAAGATTTATACAAAAGGCCAAGAATTAAGTATCAGTGTCAGGATCTCATATCGGCTTTCCTTGTTTTAATTTCAATTAATATCCAATGCATAAATTTTCAATAGCAGTTTCAGTATCAATTTGCAATCCTCGTTATCATTTTTTTTAGACACACTATATGAAAGTGGTCCACTGACAATGCTTGCTATCTCCATACTTGTGATGCTCCTTTGGAAACTTATACACATATGGTCCTGATTAATAATTAATTTAATAAGATAATTCAAGCTCTGCAATGCTCAAACGAATAGGTATTCTTGTTTGCCCTTTGGAATTTAAACTATTTCCAATCTCTACACTTAGAAATAATATGAGCTCTCCCAGCTTTTCTCTTTGTTTAAATCCTATAGGCTGATAAAGTTCTGGCTTAAATACCTAAGATGTTCTTGGAATGATCACTGGACGAAATTAATTTAATTTACGCCTACCAGTGTCTTTTTGCATTTTTTTTTTTCCCACATACCCACAAAAACGAGTCCCGTGGTGTATCGTATTGTCAGTTTACGAATGCTTTGTCGACTTGATTTTCATTTAGCTATAAAGAGTAATATAAATATGATCTTCAACCATTCACATTGACCAGTCTATGAAAACCGTTGAGGCAGCTCATAGTTTGACGTTTCCCACAAAAGGATGTCAAAATACATGTGGCCAACCTGCTTCACACAAACTTCACCAGGTTCCAGTACTGCTCTCTGAAATGTCATTAAGTCCCTAATGGCATGTATGGCAACTGAATACTTTTCTTGTCCATAAAATGTCTGTTATCAAAAAGTTTGAGTTGAAGTAGATAAAAGAAGAAAAATACAGATGCACGATTCTTGAGGACCCTAAGGTCTAGGTACATCATGATAGTGCACGACGCTCTCCCATTTAATTTATCCACTCTGAATCCAACGGGTCTGTGGCAATGATTAATGCTCCATGTGTCTAACCAAAGATTTTTTGTCCTTCCAGACTTGTACCTTATTTATTTATTCCTCATTATAAACATTAATGATTATATAATTCTTGTTTCAAAACTCCTTAAATGATTCTACTTTCAGTACTATCTTGTATATTATATAACTGAAAAGAAATAAGACCACAGAAACCTTCGACTTATTGGATTTGAGAATAAGAGGAAACTTGTTTATTTTTTATTGTGCATTTTTCAGGAACATCCTCTGTTTGAATAAAAGGCAATCAGCATGTACCATTTGTGTCTGTCACTGCAAAACCAGTGCCAGATCTTGGCTAAATGGTGGAAGACCTAATGTATGTAGATTACTGATCAGAGGGGGGGGAAGAGTTTACCAGTATAAATGAGCTCAACCTCCTAGTAAGTAAGACAAAGATGACTGAGGTTTCATAGGAATAAGAAAAAGGAATCTAGGGAGGGGCCTGTATACGAGAGTGGAAGGACCAAGAGTGGACTATTGAGCTATGTGTTTAAATGAAAATGTTACAGAGGAAGAAGTGGAAAAATTACTGAAAAGTGGGTCTAGCAGGGGGTGATTACAGGCAATGTGCATTTTGCTGCTGCTGAGAGAACTGCATTTTCTGTGTAACAAATGACACTATCATGGAGGTTGGTTGAGTCAACGTGTAGCGGCTTACACAAATTTCATGAAATTATTGCAGATGGATGCCAAGGCTAAATTTGGTCAACTCTCTTACCACATTGTTAAAGTCCTTCTGTGCTACATAAGAATTTCACAAGTGATTACAACCTCATTTAAAATATACCAACAGTATTTCAGCGGTGGAATTTTTCTTTGTTTCCACAAATTCTGGAATGATTCTTAACAAGCTTCTTACCATCAAAAACTATGCAACTTGGTACACTCGTTGCTGGTTAGAGAGACAAAATCGTCTATTTCCACAACTTGAGGCCTCTTGAATATTTTTTTTGGGGAAAAAAAAAAAAAAAATTTTTGCTGCGGTTGCTGTTGTACTCTTGGTTGATGATCCTATGAACAATGTTAGTTCATAAGACAGAAAAAATATAAGAAGTTCGACTACTTTACCTTTTGTTTAAGTTAATGAGAAGTTGGAATCTTGATAACCATGTTTTAATTCAGTCCTACCAGATTATAATGTTAGATTTCCCTCCTCCTGCAATGAGACTCTCCCATTTTCTTGCCTTATCTCATCTAGATTAGATTATCCTAGCTACTTTATTTTTTATTCAAAGTTGTTGTATTTTGTAAATAATAGAATGGCATTTACAATTCATAATACACACATATAGAGCCTCTTTTCACGATAACACAGTTTGTATAAAAAGTTATATTCGTTACTATTTCAAGGTCTTCAATCATTGCATTTTAGGTGTATTGATGATCACATCTTATCTATACCACCTTTTTCTCCCCACCCCCCACATTACTCCCTTTGCTTCCCCGCCCCTCGCCTCCCTCCCCTTTGACCATTCTGGTGTTCCTCTAATCTTTCCTATGTACCCCAGCACCCATATACACACTGTGAAATACCTACCTCCTCTCTATATCTGGAGAAAACATTTGGTATTTGGACTTTTCGAGATTGATCTAACTATCACTTAGCATTATATTCTCCAACTTTCATCTATTTAACCTGTGAATGCCATTATTTTATTTTGCTTTTATTGCTGAGTAAAATATCCAATTGTGTGTTATTTATCCTAGCTACTTTAAATACCTGAATTAGTGAGCGATATGAAAAACTAGAAATTTTGTATTTTTTTTAATTTTTATTTATTTTTCTCCCACAATGCATAGATAAAATAATTTTGAAAATTGAAATAAAGATACTAAAGATTTCAAATTGAAATTTGATTATAATTAATTGGATTGAATGAAAAAAATACAATATTGTATGCAGGCAAATTTTTATAAGCCTGTGCTGGACTCCAAATCTTGCCTGTAAATATATGCCATAATATTTGGTTCTTTAAATTAGTTTGTAAAGAAAAACATAGAGACAAAAGGTAATTAAGTTATGAGCAAGTTCTTCTGCCTGACAAATGATAAATTTAAAATAGTTAGTATGAAAGAAGCAGACATAATTATCACCTTTGATATAACAATTATCAGCTTTTGTACATATTATCATAATTTATCACTTTTTTTACAGCACTATATTTTGTTCAAAAATTATTTAGTACATAATCTGTTAATGAAAACTAATCTATCATAATAAATGTCCAGAAAAGTAGACAAGTAATTTACTGTTCTTTTTATTATTACTTTGTAAGACACCATCGTAGCACAATAAAAAGGAAAATTCAAATTAAAATGATAAAGTACAAAAAAGGTAAAAACGTTATGCCCATTATATTAATATGTTATATAAAAAATACATGTAATGTACTTTTAAAAATTGGGAGAACCAACACCCACACACACACACACACACTTATATATATATAGATATATATATATATTTATGATTCTGAGGCAAATGATAAGCTCTATAAATTTCCTACAGACATCAAAAGTAAATATTTTTTGATTGATTTATTGAATGAAGAAATTCTGCTCAAATTTCATCTAATGACTTTCTGAATATCGATCTTTGACAATTCTTAAATATATATGGCCAGATACATAAGTCCTTGGCTACTCATTATCTTGGTTCATTAAATTTTTTTCACTATGTTCTAAAGTGTTTGAATCATTGTTTTTACACCATAAAAGCAATATCTACAACATTGGGGAAGTATGAAAATATGGAAACTCAGACTTAACAGAATCATTATTATAATTCCGATTTTTTATATTATAATGCCCCAAATTTAAATGTTGTCCATGTGTTTGTTTCTTCATATACTGAATCTTCAAGATTCCTAACCTCTCTGCAATCAAAAAAAGTTAAGTACAAAAATTCTAAGTGGTCACATATATAAGAAAAGAACTTGAAAATTGCTTTTGTCTTTGACTAAATCCTCTGGATAGTCCTTATTTATTTTAGAATTAAAAACTACTCAACCTGTCAGGGAATGATACAAGCACTACAGAGATTGGAGACAAACACCAAATAATCATGAGTTTAATTTTTAAAATAACATAAGAAGCTGAGTCATCTTTGTCAGGGACTAACTGTGTAACTAGGAGTTTTCTGAATTAATTTCAGTGTCAATGTTTATTAAAAGAAAAGTTATACAAATAGACAACTAAAAAGTTTTTTTCCTACATTTTTCTTAAGTATAATCTATAGATAGTCTAAAATATATTCTTATAACAAGCATGTTTCTAAAACCAAACAATGACCAACAAATATTATTGAATAACACAGTTAAAAAGAGTGGACCTTGGAGTGAGTTGGGTTATTCCTGCTGATAAACAACCATCCTGAGTAATTTCATTTTCTCTTGTTGATGGAGCTCCAGTATTCAGTCATCTGGTAAAAGAAAAATATTTGCAGAATCCAGATTCATTCTGACAAAACCTATGATTGGAGCTGAGAGAAAAGGAAAAAGAAATGATATAGCAAATAAACAAAATTTCAAATTTTTCATTTGTTAGTATTTAAATTTTTGTACCCTTAAGAACTGACTGCATCAGCAGGTGAGATTCCCATGAGAGGTATAGCATTTCATCTAAAAATGAAGTTCTTAAACCAAGGAGCTATATTAGAATTTAGGCAAAGTTCCTTGCATTGGGAAACACTATTTTAAAAAAAAGGGAAGTTTATTAGGGGCCATGTGTGGAAGGGACAAAATGGCGTGGAGGACAGGGGTACGAATGAGGGTGGACAGGAGAGAGATGGAGGAACAGACAGAGATTTCAGTCCGGGGGAGGCTTAACTAGGGAACTGGTGGTCAGAGAGCCCTCTGGAGTGAGTCCTTGCTCTGTAGGCTGCCAGAGGTCAGGAGGTGGTGGCCAGGGCACCTGCAGCCAAGTTCGCTGGCCAGGCTGAGGGGCACCTGGGAAATGTAGTCTTTTCACAACGTACAGGACCTGGCTGGAGGGTAGCCTCCCTGCCCGGAATCCAACAGGAGCACATAGGGGTTCTGACAAAGACAAAAAATTAGAATTGGCCCATTGAATCTAGTGGTCACTTTTCAAGTGCACATGAAACTTTTATAAAGGAGTTCTCAGGCAAGGTCCACAGATAAAATCTTAAACAAATTTGAAGTTTTTATACGAAATAAATCTGACTGTAATGAAATAATAAAACTAAAAAATCGCTGGAAGTAAAAAGGAATGTACCCCATTTACTCTCACTGTTGGTCCACTTCCTGATGTTCCAAACATATGAGAATTGACATAATTGACATGTTATTCTTCACTGGATTATGTTTTCAGTTAGTAACTAGCTCAATCTTGGTTAGAGAGAGGTCTATTCTGTTCTGCACAATTTGTACCTTTCAAACACCACCACTGTATGTGTACCACATCAAACCATCACTGGTAAGAGTGGACATTTATATTTCCAGTACTAAGCTATATGTAAATATATCATAATTTCCTTGAAAAAAACTATTATTTTTTGCCATCTTTTTAAGTTCATGAGTCATTCTGGATTTTTTGTTTGCATTCTGTACTTATTTTCTCTTGTTTTTCTAACTGGCTCTTCCTTTGGTATTGTTGATCCAAGACGCAAAGAAAAGACCACCAACTCCAATTTAGATTAAAGCTAAGCTTATATTTGTAATACATATAAAGAGAGCTGGCCAGGGCCTGCCCCTCCCAAACACTGGGCTTGGGGTCAGCGCCGCTCTCTGGGAAGACACATGGTTTTTAATAGGTTCGAAAGAGTTACAGAAAAATCTTGGGAAACCCTTTACAGCTAACAAGGTTTCAGACAGGTGTAATTCAAAGCAAGTAGCAAGACTAATATTCTACATGGCATTGCATTCCAAGAAAAAAAGGGGAAGTTATATGTTAAAACCCCACAATTCATAAAGTTTATGAAGGCACCGTTAGTTTGAGAGAGAGAGAGTTGTTATCTTGTCAAGGGACAGCCAGGGCCTGAGTGAGCTCAAAGGCCCTGGGAATGAATGCCAGACAATAAGCTCAAGCCAAATAAGAATTCCATAGCATTTTCATAGAAAACTTGAAAGTGCGAGGGCTTTTCAATAACTTTTTGACAGGATTGGCTCCCTAGTCTTAAGATTGGAGAATTAGGCCTTGGTTTATCTATTCCCCCCCTTTTTTTTTTTTTATTTTTCTGAACTCTTTTGAAAGGGGAGTAATCGTTATAGGCTAATTTTTTCGATGTGTACCATTAAATAGGTAGATTAAATTTGCACAGCCCAATAAACCAGAGCATATAGTTAATAAACTCATGGGAACAATAACTAGTAAGAGAAGGATACAATATTTATAGGACCTAAGAGAGAAGTTAAACCATGGAAACCAATTCTTCCCAAGGCACTAACCCAAGAATTACTCGCTTTTAATTTTGTTAATCTCCGGTCTTATCTCATCTTACCAGTTGTTGGATAACGTTAGAATAATCTTGTAATCATTAAATACAGCAACATTGCCTGGGAATTGTTGGCAACCCAAGTGATGTTTTCAATAAAAGAAAAATCAATATAACCGCTCTATTTTGTATAACATTGAGGTCTCGAAGTTCTTTCCATTCTCTTGATTAATTTCTGCCAAAACTTTGTGCAGTAAGGTTAGCTGTTTTGCTTTAAACACTACAGAAACAGCTAATTTTGTGATTTCTCTTTGTATTCCTTACATACTAGTACCCGGAAGTGGCCAAAATGATAAGGCTGCTGCCTGCAATTGACAGTTGTCTGTGTTGGTCTGAGGGAGGATTAAATTGTCTCATCTGCAGTTCGGAGGCGCAGACTTTCGGGACCATTTCGGTGGGGAGCTTGTCAGAGATGGCAGTAAAGGAAAGATCCGTCCAAGTAGAACAGCATTCCAGAAAAGTTTGTAGGCAAAGCCTGGGAAAGTTGCTTTATTACAGATGAAAAAACCCCTATCCTGTTGGGCAGTTGTTTGGCCATTCGGGTAGGGAGATATTTTGCCATCAATAGAAACAATTGTGGGGGGGGGATCGGGGAAGGATGCAATTATGCCCATAAACAATGCTTTTTGAATAACCAGTGAAGCTGGCAAAGCTGGCTCTTGCCATGGTTATTACTGGCCAAGTCTTGATGCGTTGCTCTATCATCAAGTGACTTAAACATAGTCAGTTATATTTTACAGATAGACCCGATAAGATTGTTAGCTATGCAATTGATGGATTGGTGAGTTTCCTTCTTGTACACAGAAGGGACTTTCTGTCCATAGTGTCATCACAGCCATATTGTAAATCCAAAAATTGTTGAAGTAGTAGTTACAGAATTTTAGGGGACTCCACAGGAAACATCCACCTTGTAAAATAAACGTTTGCTTTTGAATAAACTAGTGTATCTATTGGGGCCACCCTTTTTTTAGCTTATGTACAGGAATACTGTCCTGAATCTTCGAGGGTGAGCAGGAGTATTTATTAGATTCCAAATATTTATATTATCCCCTCGAGATTGGTGTCTGTAAGATTTCCGCCATGGTCCCTCCCTGAATCATCTGCACTAAAAATTTCTTGGTTATCTTTTATACCATTTGATAGGGCCAATTACTGGATCTTGACAAGAGTTAGAGTACAATTTAGTTATTAGTGGAGATTCCTGCATTAGCAGGTCCTTCTTGGGCTACAGATGGTGTTGTTACAAGGTTTTGTTTGAGGCCAGCATAGCTAAAAAACCCAAGAGATACATGTATACTCCAACAGGCAAAAATTATTAGCATAATGCTTATAAATAACAGGGGAAAGCAAATAGAGAATCTAGTGGACACAATATTAAACCCTTAGATAATTTTAACTTTAAAAGGCCCGACGCTCAGTCACTTTCCACCTCTGGCTGCTGGATTCATTTTCCATGTGGGTTTATTCCCTCCGTTGGTTTCTGTTAGGTGCCTTCTTTAGCTTGTTGAGTGATGGAATCCAGGCAGGAATACCAGCAACTTTGGGACGGCAGTAGGATCGTGCGGAGGAATCACGATGTCTAGGGCCCTTCCACACCTGGGCTCAAGGCTGTTAGTTCTCATAACAGTCGTATCAGCACAGCATCGCCTGGTTGGAGATATGAATGGATCGGGCAGAGTCTCGTGGTCCATACGAGGTGGCTGGGGAGCAGCCATGAACCTGGGGAAAGATTCTTATCTATTGATTAGTTTGTAGCCCTTTGGAGTGTTTCTGAGAGACTTGGAATGGTCTCCCACCAGATCTTGGTGTACTCGTGAGGTAACCAAAGGCGGGTGGGCCGCCCATAAATTATTTCATAAGGGGTAAATTTTTCCCCGAGGTACAGGAGATGCCAACGGGCCCTTTAAGAGAGCAAAAAGGCAGGAGATCTAACCCAGTTTACCACACGCAGTCTTGATGTATTAATTTAGTCAAAGTTTCCTTTAATGTTCTATTCATCCTTTCTACCTTCCGATGAACTTTTTTTTTGGGGTGGGGAGGATGGTGCATACTATGTAATTCCAAAAATATATATTCGAGGTCTCTTGAAATTAATTGAGATAATGTTGGCCGTGAATCGGGCCAGGCCGATTGTCAGACCCAAACTTATAGTGAGGAAGGCCAAATCTAAGGAACAATCTCAGTTATTAGTTTTTTAACTTTATATTTGTTGCTATTTCTGTTCGAGTAGGAAAGGCTTCTACCCAGCGCTGAGACAGCTTTCAACAAAGACTAACAAGTATTTATTATCCATATAGTCCTGGTTTAATTTCAGTTAAAGTCCAATTCCCAAAAATTCATTCAGGTACAGTACCTTCGACTTCTGTTTCCCTGTGGAAGATGGTTCTGTTTAGCATTTACGTGTGCAAATGTCATTGCAGCGATTTGAAAATGTTCTGGCCGAGTATCCCGCGGTGTCGCGGGAAACCATACCGTAGGTGATAATTAGTTTCTGAAGTTTCTTGGGGGATTAATGCGATCCGCCTGATGAAGATCTGTTAACCACTTTCTTTCTAAAAGCTTAGGCATGCAAATTTTCCCAATCTGGTGAGAGTCCACAGCCGTGACGTTTTGTTGGGCTTCCCCATAGAGGCGTATAATGTTTATCTCTTCAGTAGTGTATGAAGGAGTATCTTCCTCAATTTTAACTGGGAGTTTGGGGGGCAATTATGAGGGAGTTCAAGAATTAGTTATGACATTTTGAGCTCATCAAGGCTATTTCCTTGGCTGTTTGATCGGACCAAGTTATTACCACTTAGGGTATCTGGGGTCTATTGGTCTTTTGAACGGTGTGCAAGCGCCAGTGGATAATAGCCAGTTTATCTGGCAGCCAGATAGCCTCCAGTAATTTGAAGTGATTTCTTGTTATAATTTTGATAGTCTTTCACATCCTGAAGTGTAAAAATCCCCTTATGTTTGTATATCGGGTCCATGCAAATGTGACTGATCAGCAAAACGCATTAGGGCTGTCCTGTGGAATTGGTTTTACCCGTTTTCCTTTTGCCCATCTCATTGCCCTGTGTTTTCTGGCATATGATTTCTGCTTTTTGTGGGCTGATGAGCCTATGGTGCAAAAGCCTGGGCCCAGAGAAATTATCTTTTTGGCCACTGTAACAACATGCTGCTCACGCACTACCTTATTCCATACCGGACATAACTGCGACAATCGGGGTGTTTTCTCTGTAAAGGTCTGCACTCATCTGTTTTTGGAGAGTGAGAATGTCAGTTCAGGTCCTGGTTGGGGTTACCTTCGGTGTCATTCCAGCATCTCTGAGGCAGTCCATGAATTGGCTCCTTCCTGGGTTATCATCAAGGCCGGCTGAGCAGGGTTGACAGGATTGATTGCCAATGGGATGTTACTAGAAGGTCAATCTGTCCTTGTCTAAGAAGGAGAAGCTTGGGTACTGAGTGAGACGGGGCTATTTGACAATCCATCGAAATTCCTCGGTGGCATCCCTCAATAGGGTTTCCACTGTCGTGTGGGGCAGTCACAAGTTAGAGAGTCTGCCCGCAGAGAAAGTTTCGGTCGGCTTCCGTATACCAGTATTGCAGTAGTCCGCTAGGGCTCGTAAAACAAGGGGGCCATCCTGGACCTGTTCTACAGGTTCCTGCCTTTTTTGAAATGTAGGCTATTGGTACTTTTCTCATGGCCCTAAATTTTGTGGGTAAGAACTCCTTTAGCAATGACCTCGTTGTTATGCATGAAACTTAAAGATGAATAGGGCACTTAGATATTATCAGTGCAGGACGTTAAAGGCAGGGGCCTGTTCCAGAGCGCTCCTTTAAATTTTTGAAGGCACCAATTCATTTTCATTTCAGTCCAAAATTAAAAGGGTGACTTGCCTCCTGCAGTGATGCCAGCTATATAACGGACTTGGCAATTTTCAGCAAATCCAGGTATCCAAAGGCCGGGCAGTAAACCAATTCTGCCCCTAGAAATTCCCTAAACCTGCATGGTTAGTGGTTGGGGTTGGGATCTTCATTTAGGGCGTCTATGCGGGATTGGGGATATTATCAGTCTGTATCCCTGTCCCTCAGCTCTTTATCCCCAGACATTATAAGTAGTCCGATGAGGAACCAGATTGGTTGCCTTTTCTTGGAGACTCGGTTACCACCCAATTTGTAGCCAGGGGTTCCCTAGCAAACCCCGAGTGGGCCCTTAAACAGTTCCTCTTTGTCTTTTGCTGCTAACAGAAGAGCCTTCCAACATAATATTGGAGCATGGTTACCATCAGAGGTACTTATTGCGTAAAACAGTGCCCCCCCCCCCCCCCCTCAGATTCTTGATTGAAGAGTTTCATCAAGATTGGTGGGGGAATTTTTAATTTCCGCTGAGGTAGTCGAGTGCCAGGTACAGTTTGTGCCACACATCCGATCACCCCATGCGTCCAAATCCGTCCATTCGGATAAGCAAAGATCGGATGAGCTCAGTTTTGACAAAGTGGTATGGAGAAATACGCGTCTGTCATAATCCAATACATGTATATAAAACTGTATGATCTCTGGTGGCATCGACAAACTGAGCAATGTGTAGGGGTTAGGGACTATGTTGGTGGTATAGTCTTATTCCTCGTTTGTCTCACTTTTCACCTTAAGTACGTGTAACTGGTCTGTAAATCTTGAGTCCCAGGCTGTTTGGACAGGTCAAAGCAAGGGGGTGTTCCATAGCTGATTTGACATCTAATTAATATCCCCACTTCTTGGAGACGCTCGCCTGAATGTGGGTTTTTAATTTCCTTCTTTGGCTTCAAAAAACTGATGGGGTATTGTTTAACCCGGGAATGACGGGCATAGCCCCAGAATTGTTAGTTGTATATTACAACTGGGTGGCCACATTGCTCACAGCTAGCCCTGGAGGGGTTAATCCTCAGCCCAAACTGTAGGAAATTCTTGAAATTTGAATTACTTAATTTCTCCCATTTTCCTTCTGAAGCTTTGGATAGGATTTTATGAAAAATAATGCAGAATATTCCTCCACTTAATGGGCAGGTTAAATAGTCTAGCGCCTTTGCTGGATTTCCCAATTCTAATGTAGGCATTTCTCCAGAAAATGAGATAGTTGCCTAGAAGTTTGCTTTAAAAGGTCACGTCCCAAGTCCACTAGCAACTGGGAAAGTGCATTCAGGGATACACAGAAGAGATTGTAGTTACAGTTTCCTCGTTCTATGTTAAGCGAGGCCGGTGCTGTTGTCCATTTTATACTTTTTAATTTCTTCTGATTGCCCCGTTGCACTTACCATGGTTTCATTAGTGAGAGGGTCCTATGGGCATTCTGTTACACTGAAGGTGAAGCTACTGCATTCCACTAGGAAATTTAAAACATGTTGGCACCCCTATTGAGGAACAGTTAACCACTGGGCTCTCTGGCGGGCCTAAGTTTGAAAATAGCCATGGCCCCCCCCCTATATCTTCTAAAGTGTATAATACTGGTTTTGAGGCTGAGGGAGTCTGGGCCTGTGATTGGGGCAAGCTTTTCGGATTTACGTTGTTGGGGCATTCATTTTTCCAATGTCACAATTCTTTCTTTGCCAATAAGCCACACTGGTTTGTAAGCAGGTGAAGACCGATTTTGTCTTCTGTTTGTATGTGGTCCCTGCCTTTGTCTAAGGATTTCAGAAGGTTTTTCAGAAAGCTGTAATGCGGCCACTGTGGCCCATGTTTATCTTTCCTTATCAGTAGATCGATCACGGCTATCTCCTATTTTCAAACACCTTTTGGGCTATTTCCAATAATTCGTGACCTGAGTTTTATTTCCTGCAAAACCATCTATCTTTATGAATTCTTTTTAAACGGTTGTCTGGGGCTGACTGAGTTCACAAAAGCCAGTTTAATCGCCTTGCAGGCTTGTCGGGTCCTTCAGGGTCATATTAGGAAGTATCTAGACAGTACGCATCCAGAGAGGCAGCTCTGGGAAACGCTGAAGGCGACTCATATGGCCCTTGTTTTCACATCTGCTACCTTAGAAGATATTCTGTGGGTTTTTCGAGCAGCTCCTCTTAAGGCCCTCTAAACAGAGTATGGTAGGTACTCACCGAGTGCTCTCCTACGTTCAGTTGTCACCATAGTCCCCAGCTTGGTCTTTATCGTCGCTAGTGTAATGCTCGTTCAATCACTTCTGTTTTTTTCGTCGCTTGTAAAGAGCACTTTATCACAGGCAGCGCTTTAGCCGCTTCTGCCCAGGATTTCCGCTCCCTTTCCTCCGTGGTGGAAGAGAGTATGGAGAGATCTGTTGACCAGTCATCCCCAGGGGGGGAGGGTGATTAAAGAAAACTAGAATCAACCAAGTAGAAATTCAAGGAACAATGGATCCGTGCTAAAACGGGGGATTCTTGGTTTTTCACAGTTAATAAAGGTTCTGTTGTGGAAAAAATCGGGAACACATACACGTAGCGGACCTTCTGGAATCTGGCGGAGAGGAAGAAACAGGGGCAGGCAGTCGGTTCCACTTCAGGGTTATTAATAGAAAGGCAGCCGGCCAGGTCGGTCAGGGGGAAGCAATTGAGTCAGTGCCTTCCATATGGGTGGCCTCTGTCGGGTTAATGGGGGGGAGAAAGAACAGGGGCTGGCTACCTTTGGGAAGACTAGAGTTGGAGGGACGTGGAATTGGACAGAGTGGAGTCAATTGAATGGAAGCGGTTGAGGGGAGGGAGAGGGTAGATGGTGGAGTAGATAGTGGAGCAGCTGCGACTGCGCCCGCGGCAGGAGGATAAAGAGGAGCCGAAGCATCCGGGGAGATGAGAGTGAAATCCTCCGCGAGAGTCCCTTGTAGCGAACAGGGCCTCTTACGTGGATTTATGGTTTGTTTTTGAGGAAACCCTGGGGAGTTCTCCCAGCCTATAACCAGGGCTTGCCCTCCATGTCCGTTCCGGACCATCCAAAAAACCTTCATCCAGGCGGGGAGAAGGGAATCGGGGGGATTATTACGCGGCGGACATTAGTTGTTGCTTCCTGCCCCAGGGGTAAGAATATATCACTATTTGTTCTGGGTGGCCAGGATTACCAAGAGTGATGTTAAGATATAGCCCATAGCCACTTGGGGATCAAAGGTGCCCTCAGGGGGCCAGCCGAATTCACGGAGAAGGTGGGCCAGTCTACCTCACAGAATGTTTCAGAGACGTTTCTGGGTGATGGGATATTCATGATCCTGCTTAACAAGATGGGGATAAAGTTTGTCAACAATTCCTTAAACCACAGTTCAAAGGAGTATCAGGGTTACTTGTCTTTATTACCCATGTTTGTTCAACTTTCTTTACAATTCTACAACACGAGAAGACACAATGAGAAAAGCAGAAAACCAAAAAACAACAAAACCAAACAAAAAACAACAGAAACAGACACAAGGACAGATACACATACGAACAAGAACCAGTCGTGCACAAAACCAACCAGGGAGCAAGTTTGCAACGTCTTGCTAAAGCTCCGCGACAGGTGTGCGTATGTGCCTCGTCATGGCACTTCGCTGGCCCCGTTGGAATTCCTCAACCAGAACCAGAAGAGGAGCCAGTAACGACCCTTTCGCTACGGCCCTGGGACAAGTGAGTGTTCGTGCCTCGCCAGTCACCCTCGCTGTCCCAAAAGAGAATCTTCAAATTACCAGATACCCCAGATGTTACTTAAGGTGCGCCACATTACCTGTGGGAGGTTTTTTTGTTTTTTTTTTTTTCTTTCCACTGAGATGGATTGGACTAATTTTTTGATTTTGCAGTAGCAGTTCACTCCAGTTAGTCCGAATGGACTGAAGGCACAAACCCTGGGGACTTGGAACCCGTCTCTAGGTGCGCACACCCCTAGGGTAGCCACGTCCGCCGCACGCGATGAGTCCCAGAGAGAAGGTCCGGCTTCAAGAAATATTGTAGTGGGTGTGAATCTCGCTGCCAGGCCTCCAAAAATTGTTGATACCAAGAGAGCGAAAGAATATAGGACCAACCAAACTCCAATTATTAGATTAAAGCAAGCTGTATATTGTATACATAATAAAGAGAGCTGGCCAGGGCTGCCCCTCCCCAAACACTGGGCTTGGGAGTCAGCGCCACGCTCCGGGAAGACAAGGTTTTTTATAGTTCAAAGAGTTACAGAAAATTCTTGGGGAACATAACAGCTAACAAAGGTCAGACAGGTGTAATTCAAAGCAAGTAGCAAAATTAATAATCTACATGTCATTGCTTTCCAAGAAGAAAAAAGGGGCAGTAGATTAGTTAAAACCCCACATCAAAAGTTTATGAGGCCACCGATGAGTTTGAGAGAGCGGAGAGAGTTCGTTTATCTGGGTCAAAGGAACATCCAGGCCTAGAGCGAGCTCAAGGCCTGGGAAATGAATGCCTAGGACAATAAGATCAAGCCAGATAATACGAATCCTAGAGCCAATTTTCATAAGAAAACTGATAGTGGGCCTTTTCATAACTTTTTGACAGGATGGCTCCCAGTCTTAAGATGGAATAGTAGGTGTTGGTGGGTTATCAGTATAGGAAAGTTAGAAATAACTGCGGGAAAACGGGATTTAATAAACATGATGGCCATGATGATGATATGGTCAGGGTGCGGGGCAGTCAGAATGTAATGCCAAATTTTTAAATCAATATAGATTAGATATGGCCTGGAAAAAAAATTATATCCCAGAAATTATACCATCAGAGAAGGTCGTGATTTGGTATACCATCTAAATGAGCTACACTCTGTTGCAAGAGTTTATGCCTAGGATTGAAATCAAAATTAAAGATGGAACAACATTGAATAAGTTTCAAAAGTCCTTCAACTAACTTATTAAGATAAGGATGGTTAACGGCACAAAGGGAAAATTAGAAAAAAAAGACAATTATCAGACCTAATTCAGGAATGTGATGAGCCTTAATAGAGGGTCGTTATAATTATCACTCATTTCCAATCAGTTAATTTGAAATTCCTAAAAGCACCATCCGTTGATTCCTATTGATGGGCTACTCTAACAGTCAAAGTTACATGCTGAACTAAAACTAGATAGACTCACATAATTCTTTTCCAGCGGCTCATCTTTCGCTAATCTCTTTTGTTCATCCCAAGCTAAATCCATTTTATTTCAATATGGTTGTGTTTTAGTGTTTGTGTTATGTTGAATTGTGTGTTCTTTTTTAAGGAGAACAACCCTTCAGAACTGTTGATTACTTCTGCTGTAGCTCTACAGAGATCCATCAAGTTCTAAAATGTAGATTATAATTGTTTCAAGCAAGAAAGTTCACAGCACTCTTATAGACTAGAATAAAAGTTTTTTCCCTGAACTGTTAAGGACTATGTTTTTTATTTGGTGATACCAAGAACACACTTATCATCAGGGAATGATCTTTCTTTCGATGATACATATCCTGGCTGGGAGTTGCTGTAGTACACTGATTTTGTCTTTAGGATGGTGTCATGTTTGGGGCGAGCAGAAAAGAAATAGTGAGCAAAAGTGTTGACTCATCTATGAACACTTTAGTCCTCTGCAATAAATGGAAAACCCAAATGGTACGTATTTGAGTGTAGATGGGGGATACATGCCTTTTTTAGTTATCCAGTGATTTTTAAAATTGTATTTCAGTACAGTCGTATTTATTATCATGTTATATCAATGTCAATATTTTGTTGAGATTTTATCTGTAGACCATTGGCCTGAGGAACTCCTTTATAAAAAGTATTCATGTTGCACACCTTGAAAATAGTATATTGTAATCTCCTGGAAATTCTTTTCTAACTTTTGGAAGACAAATTATGTTGGCTTGAATTTAATATGCATCCGATCCACCTGCTATTTCTACATGTTCTTCAAAAGGAACATAGGCAAAAATTATTACGCTACACCTCATTTCTCAAGTGGAATGGCACAGGGAATTAGAAGTAATCCTCTATTACCTTTCTAAATCTTTGAAGCTGTGACTGGGAACAGTTTTTTGGTTCCACTCACTAGTTGTTTTTTTCTTTTCTCTTTATTTTCCCTGGTGAGACTTTAACAAAGATTTGCCCTGGTATGGATTTTCATTCTCATTTTTAAATATCTCAAAGTAAATAGAATGTGATTGTAATTGTGTAGGCTCTCAAATAACAAATATAACCTGTGTAGTATAAAATAGAACATTAGTTCAAATTTCATTCTCTGCAGTTACAAGGTAGTAGACATATGTATCAGTTCTTCTTTCAGGAAGGCAAACATAATGTCATGTAGCTACCTTACAGATAGTTCTTGTGAATGGTTAAATGTGTTTGGAGTGTAGAAGTGTTTTTTTAACAACAATGGACAATTTTTCTATAAAATGGCCAGTGCTTCTAGTGAGCATTCCTTTTCTTCCTACCTCATACCATCTTTTTCCTCAAGAGTGTTTGCTCACAATCTCTTTCCATAACCCAAAAATATAAATATTAACTTTTCTACATTCGCTGAAAATTAAGATTAATAGCATATTTCATATTTAAAACCTGACATATTATGGGCATACCATAATCAGTAACAATGCCAAAGGAGTAAAGCAACCTATAAAACTTTTGATGGAAAACGTTGTGCAAATAATATGCAAGGGATTCTCAAGGCCCCCTGCCCGAATACTGCACATCATCAGAAGCCACTTTAAAATTAAAGTGGACTACGTTAAGTAACCATCTATTAAGTCTTTATGGGCAAGAAGACTTTTTATATAAAGAATTACTTATAGATATTATTTATATATATATATATATAACATATATATAGTATATGTTTATAGTATATTTATATATATATATATAAATTAGCTCTCCAGCCTAAGGCCATGAATTTGTTTTTTTTTTAATATTAAACATTCAATGTTAGGGAAAAGTATAGGAATAGTTATTTAACAGATTTTACACCAAGATAACTCATGTAGATATTTAATACAATTAATTTTAAAGAAAATTTGGATTCAATATAGTACAATTGAAGATAGTTTACATAAAACCCATGGACATACCATATGAATTAATTTTCAAACAAATTTGTTCCAGTAACAAAGGAGTATCAAAGGGAATAGTGTGCAATGTGTGGTGATCTTGAATGCAAATCATCAGTCTAATAAAGACGTGGACTTTCAATGTTAAAAATAGGATATGAAGGATATAAAGGAGGCAATCCAGAGAACTAAAAATAGGTCCAAATATCATATAAAGATGAGAAAAAGTCACTGATACTTTGAAAAATGGAAAATTAAGTTCAATAAAATGTATTTCCCAGAGAACCCTTTCAACCTTTAGAAATCTAATAAAGTTAGGGTTTGTGCAAGGCGCCCTGTGATTGTAGATATAAAGTATTTTTTATGTAAAATTTTAAATATTCTGTATCATCCCAGATTTCTACATCTAACAAATCTTGTTCATGGTAAAAAGGTACTTGGACATGAGCACCATGTTATGTTTGGTGGACGTTTTCCAAGCTGCTGCAAATCGGCAACAAGACAATGGAACATATTATCTACATTGGTAAGTCGGCTACAGAGACTACAGCAATTACAAGGAAATAATAGATTAGAGGCAATATCATTGAAAGAGTTCCTGCTTGCCATAATAGTAACCAACATGTCAACTTCCAGAAATATAATAAAATTAAGCTGTGATGCATTTCCTATAATCAACAGAGGCTCAGGAAACAGGAGGATTGCAAGTTCAATGCCAAAAGAAACTTAGGAAAAATAAGCCTAGAAAATGGTCTCTCAGTAGCAAAATGCCCCTGGTTTAAAAAATCCCTCAGTATGTATGGTATGTATGAATGTGATATATATATATAAAATATATGAAAACTGTGGATACATAAAATATATGAAAACTATATCCTTTGATACATTTGTCACAGAATTAATATTGATGAAAATTAATTCATAAGAATATCCATTGATTTAGAAATGTTTACTATCGTGCAATGGTACTATAAATTGAACCAAAATTTTCTTTAAAAATAATATAAGATATAAGAACAAACAGTTGGAAGCACAGAGTGAGTCAGTCCTGACAGAATACACAAAATTTTACAAGGATTGGAATTTTAAATATTATCCTAATGCCCTATTGTGAATTGTATAGTATCTGTAATAGTATATCAACAAAATTTAAAAATGACCCTTGAAATCAGGTCATTCAAAGAAATCGCTGATGTGACGTTAGCAGCTATTATAATTATGATGTCTGGCTTTAATGTGAAAAGAGATTAACACCTAGAAAGATTCTCATCAGTTGGCACTGTTCTTAGATAATCACCCTAAAATATAATGAACCTAAGTACAGGTAAAATGAATGTATGAGCAATCATTAAATCTTAGCTGGAAAAATAGCACTTTCAAAATATAAGGTTATACTACAAACAAGTTTTTTATAACCTTGAGGTAACTCCCACCTTGTGTTTGTTTTTTCCATTACTCAAGTACATGATCACCTTGTTTAACACCTATATATTGGTACTTTGAAGTGCAGTGAGTTTAAACTTTTAACTTTGGTATTTCATTAATCCTAAGACAAAAAAGACCCGGAGAGATTCGAAGAAAGGAAGATGTTGTGTTAATGTAGAAGCAGCCATTACATTGCACCAAGATGTCTGAGAAGTGGAACCCTGATCTTCTGCTGATACAACTGATGTGCTAACATTTAGCTCTGGAAGCTGTGGAAAAAGTGCTGGTGTGGACCCAACAGAATACAGCCATTGTAATCATATATAAATATAATCTATGAGAAGGTACTTCTCGCAGGAGAGGTCATGAAGTGACGGGTTCTGGGACATCAACAGCTTTCCGTTCTTAATTAATACCCAACAAATAACATCTGCTATTAAATTTTTGAGGTTTTACCCTTACACCTTCAAAGTATACATACATTTGGAAGAACGTTTCTCCAAACAAAAAAAAAAAAATGGAGACTCAGGCTGATGATATAAGATGACTGTCAAAAGATGGACTTTTGGGAATTTTATTCATTAGTGCCAAAAGATCTTTAGTGAATATTCTGATACAAATAGAACAAACATTGCAAGAAATGTAGTTTTAAACAAGGAAACTTATGATGAAACAACACGTGAATCAAAAATTTTGATGTCATTCTCTTGCAGAATGCTAATAGGTCCCTGTGGTGAGCTGCAGGCTGATGCTACTTAAAAATTCCATTTGTATACCTTCACGACCGCTTCACTTTTGTGCTTTCACATATAAAAAATACAGTGGCGGACATTACAATCCCTCGCTTCCCTATGTACCTATTATTTATGTCAAGGAATTAAGTGATCTCAAATGACCTTCATGGAGAGAGTTAAAATAACACTCTAGCAATATTGCTATTATTTTGATTTTTTGGTTCTCCAAACATTTGATGGTGAAGAAATGGAATCAGTATTTACAGTGAAGTTTCTAGGTAAAGCGTGGTTCTTTAATTATTCAACTTGGAAATCCTAAATTTCACTGTGACTTTGAAAGCTGGAGCATGCGATGAATAGTAAAATCAAGAAGAACTTTCATTTCTGTAAACTCAAGAGGATGAAATGAAAATATAAAGGATGAACAAAGCATGTCTCACCAATAACAAAGGGCCTTTCGTATTATAGGGGCCAATTAGAAACCAGTGGCAATTTACTTATACAAAATGCTCTAGGAAACAATAAACTTGCAAATCCCAATATCACTGAAGAATTTATATCTAGCAAGTTACATATTGGGGGCCATTTTGACAATCCTGTCAACGGATGGTCATTATTAATTTCAGTAAATTGTTTTAATATGAATTACTTGCAACAACCATAAAAAATGTATCATGGAGGAAATTGGGGCTTATATTCTTATATAGCTTTGTATTCCTCAAATATTAAAATTAAAAAATTTATTCCTGAATTACCTTACAAGAATTTTTTCACAGTTCAATACTATGGTTGTCTCTATCACATGATACAGAAAGCTATAAATTGAGATACCCTTGATAGTCCACATTCTTTTTGGATAAAAAACAAACAAATCGTGTCTTAAGGCCTTAAAAACTTCAGTGTAGAGTGGAACCCACACCTCCCTTAGTCTACAATTATTTAAAGACTAATAATTTTACCATCATAAGACAATTGAACCGAAATTAAGCATGAACAACAACTCTTCAAATTTTAATTGAATCTTGTTGAAAACATTTTCTGGCTGATTATTTTGCAAATATAAATTTTTTTAACCAAGTTTTAATATTATTAATCTCCTAATAGGAGTCAAAAGCAATAGTGCGTCACACTAGGAAAAACCGGCATACTCACTAAACCCAATTTACCAGGTGCACTTGTATAATCCAAGGATCAAAGCCCGGGCCGACAGGTTGGCCGCAGCCCTGTGAAACCCAGCACTTGGGGAGGCTAAGGGCAGGAGGATCATGAATTCAAAAGCCCAGCCTCACGCACATGTGATGCAGTTAGCACTCACGTGGAGACCCTGTCTCTAATTAAATATCACAAAAAAGGGCTCGGGGAAGTGGCCCAGTGGTCGAGTGCCCCTGAGTTCAATCCCCAGTACCAAAAAAAAAAAACATAAAAGAATCAAGGATCAATGGTAATAGGTTTGTTCAATTGTTAGTATAATTAGAATGGAGTCACTCCTAGAAAAGGATGTCTTATACCAGTTATGGGAGCACTAATTGGTTATTGGAGCTAAACAAGATTCTGAAAAATTCCAGAACTACTTCTGCAATTTTAGGAGAAGAAAATAAAATAAAAATGCATGTTTATCTTCCTATGGTGGCTTAGGTTAATAAATTTATATTACTTTGTGGGAATTGTTAAAATATTACCCAATTTATAACACTAGCAGAAAGTACCCACACAATACCTAGGTTTAGTGTTAACCATATTAACATATGTATAATATAACATACAGCTATAAAACATATCAATTGTAGTATGAAAACACACACACACATCACTAAACAGCCATAACTTCAACACACACTTTACACATCTTGCCTACACAAATCCAACTCAATTTCAAGGCAAATGATATCAAGCATTCAGAGAAAACATGATTCCTTTTCGTTTTCTTTTCTTTTCTCTTCTTTTTTCTCTTTTTCCCTCATTCAGGAAGACCCACTACAAATAATATAGAGACAATGTGGAAAGCTTGACTTTTGGCTCATTCGAACCTATAGGGGATTTAGAAATTTATCCCTCGTCCCACTCTTACCAAATTTTGACTTTGTTGGAGGGACTCCACTGTAAACCTGCCAAACCCCTCCCCTCCCTAAGGTAAATCTGCTAGTCACTGTGTTGTTTTTGTTCAGTTTGATTAATCACTTTTTTGTAGAAATGACTCTGCCACTTTTCAGAGCGTTTGACTCAGAAAAATGAAAAAAGTCAAGATAAGAGAGTTCAGCCCAATAAGAGACCCAGGTTTTCTTATGCCATCAAATACATATTGGGCATTTCATTATTGTAACAGAAAAAAAAAAATAATAGGAAATCTGGCATTCCTTTGAGGATAGTGGGGAAGGAAAATTAAGGCCTTCATTATGTCATTCAAGAAAGAATCAATCATTTATTCTTAAATATAAAGATTATTAAGTGGAAAATTCATCGTTATACCAGAGGTAAATGCTGGATATAGAGATATAAAGTTTGAACACAGTTTCTACTATCATCTCAGAACTGTACATTCCAGGACCGGGCTAAAGAGACTGTAACAAAGTAATAAAAATTTGTGTGTGTTATCATAAGGAAAGTACACAATTTGCCCTAAGGAAACCTCCAACCCAAAGGTAATGTGAAAAAAATCTTTAGAATCCTTGATACCTAAAGTGAGTTCTAAAGATGCAACAGGAGAAGAAAAGGCGGGTTGAGGAGAGAGAGAGAGGAGACTTTTACTAAGGAAAGGACTTACCGAATAGTTAAGGGCAGCTCCCAAAAAGCATCAAGAGTAGTTTAACAGGACAGGCAAACAACAGAGAGATGATGCTAGAGAGAGTAATGTGAAAGCCAGATATTAGTCTGGAGTTTTTGAAAATATTATTAAGTGCATTCGGGAGTCATCTGAAAAGAGTTAAGCATTAAGTGTAATGTTGAATAATTTTTTTTTTTTAAACTCTAAATGCAGTCAGCAAGTGGGATTGTTGGAGAAAAAAGACATATGAAGAGGAAACCATCAGGAGTTGTGGCAAGAGGTGCAGACAAACCAAAATGTTTTAGTACATGGTTGACGGGTTGCTTTCTTACATGTGACGGTGTTTATATATCTGTTATAGTCCAATTTCACATGGTGTTACATGGAAATTATAGGTATTACTGTTATACAATATCCTTGGTACAATCACAGGATTCCTTAGTAATATTAGCTATTATACTTTTTCCTTTTTGGTTTATACAAACATTTTTTCCTTAAAATATACTTTGTCTATCTACCTTTTTAAAGGCCCTTACTATACAATGTTAGTGGGTCAGGTTTATCATTTAGTAAATAGTAAGATTTGGGTGTTTTTACAGGTTAATTTATTTTAGCACACCCATAACCACAATTTTGTGGACTTGAATGTGGATTATATTCAACTTAAGAAATAGAAACAACAGGCGGGATAAAACAAAAAAACTACCATACGATTTTTTTCGTCGTAAATTGAGCAAGGCAGTATAGTATAGTAGCCTCGTAGTACCCAATGTTTGAGCTATTAGCTAATATGTGACAAGCTCAGTGGATATAATTACACATACCAACAGAAAGATAACTCTGTTTTCTTTTTTTTTTAAGTTAATTGGTTTGTACACAACTGCAGAAATGCATAAACAATTCATAATACACTTATATTGCATCAATTTTTCAAGATCTCTCGTGGTGTTCACAAAGTAGGTCACACCATTCTCCCCCTGGTCTGTATACATGTTGCTTAGGGGTATGATGTCCATGCATTCCACGGTTTTTCCTACCCCCATGCATCCCTCACCCTTCTCACACCACACGTTGTTCTATCTTATGAGTTCATCTATTTCCTCTCATTCCGCCCCATCCCCATTATGAGTCAGCTTCTTCCTAAATAAGAGGGAACATTCAGCATTTGGTTTTGTGGGATGATTGACTTTCTGCATCTTTGCATTATGCTCTACCAACTCAATCCATTTACCTTCAAATGCAATGATTTTATTCTTTGTAAGGCTGAAGAATATTCCATGTGGATATATACCACAATTTCTCTTATCCATTCATCGTCTGAAGGGCATCTAGGTTGGTTCTCTACTGTTTAGCTATATTGTGATTGGTGCAGTCTATAAATTATCGATGTGATTGTGTCCCTGTAGTATGCTGTTTTTAAGGTCCTTTGGGTATAGATTGATGGAGTGACTGATAGCTGGGTCAAATGGCTGTTCCATTCAAGATTTCCAAGGAATCTTCCTACATACTATCTACATGGGCGGCACCAATTTGCCAGTAACCCACCAGCAATGTATCAATAGAGAATGCCTTTCTCTCCACATCGCTTGCCAACACTTATTGTTCGTTTGTATTTTTAGGATCTGCAATGTCGGCTGGAGTGAGATAAAATCTTAGAGCAGTTTTGATTTGCATTTATCGTAGTTGCTAAAAGATATTGGACATTTTTTCATTATATTTGTTTGATTGAATTGTTATACTATCTTCTGAGAAGTGTCGGTTCAAGTCCTTGGCCTCTATGGTGAGTTTATTTGTTTTCTTTGATTGGCTTGTTGTTTGTTTGTTTATTTGTTTTTGGTTTTGGGGTGTTACAGGATTTAAGAGTTCTTTGTTTATATAGAGATTATCGTGCTCTATCCAATGGGCATGTGGTAAAATTTGCTCCAAATGTAATGCTCTCTATTTACCTCACTGATTGTTTCTTTTGCCTGAGAAAGAAGACGCTTTTCCATTTGAATCTATCCCATTTATTGATTCTTGGTTTTAATTCTTGCAGCTATAAGTGGTTATAAAGGATGTTGGGGGCCGTAATCTGACCATGATGGAGTTTTTGGGGCTAACTCTTTTCTTTGTTAGGTGCAGTGTCTCCTGGGTTGAATTCCTAGGTCCTTGACTACTTTGAGACTTTTTTTTGTGAATGGTGAGTGAGGAGAGAGTTAGGGGTTTATTTGGTTTTTGTTACATATAGATTTCAAGTTTCCCAGCACGTTTGTTGAAGAGCGCTTTCTTTTCTCCAAATGCTATGATTTTGATGCCTTTGTCTAACAAAAGATACCTGTAATGATGTGGGTTTTTCTCTGGTGTACTCTATTCTGGTACCATTGTCTACAAGTCATTTTGGTGTGAATACCATGCTAATTTTTGTTAATATTGCTCCTGTAGTATAGTGTGAGTTCTGGTTTAGTCGATGCACCTTCTTCACTCTTCTTGCTAAGGGATTGCTTTAGCTATCCGGGGTTCTTATTTTCCTGATGTATTTCATGACGCTTTTTTCTATGAGAATGTCATTGGGTCTTTCTGATTAGTATTACGTTAAATCTGGGTTTTATGGGTCTTTTGACATATTATGAATTATGCATATCAAGAACAAGGGAGATCTTTCCATCCTTCTAATGGTCTTCTTTAAGGGTTCTGTAGTTTTCATTGTAGGGGTCTTTCACCTCTTTTGTTTAGATTTGATTCCTGGGTTGGTTTGTTTGTTTGAGGACTATTGTGATGGAGTCGTTTGCCTAATTTCTCTCTTTTAAGTAATTCATCACTAGGGTATCAGAAATGTGTTTGAATTTATGCATGTTGCTTTATGTCCTGCTACTTTGCTGAATTCATTTGTTTAGTTCGAGACATTTTCATGTGGATTTTTTGGATCTTCTAGATATAGAATCATGTCTCAGCAAATAGGGATAGTTTGTGTTCTTTCTTTAATCTATTTGTATCATTTTAATTTCTATTCTTTTGTCTAATTGCTTTGATAAAGTTTCAAAGGATGATGTGAATAAGAAGTGGTGAAAGAGGACATCCTTATCTTGTTCCTGTTTTTTTGTGGGAATGCTTTCAATTTCTGCTCCACTTATAATGATGCGGGCCTCTGATTTTACCATATTTAGCTTTTATCAAATGTTAATGCCCCATATGTTGCTAATATTCCTCAGTTTTTATAGTGTTTTGAAAACATGTTGGGGTGCTGGTATTTTGTCAAACTCTTTTTCTGCATTTCTATTGAGATGATCATATCATTCTAGTTTGTAAGTCTATTAAATATGATGAATTATGTTTATTGATTTCCATATGTTGTAGCCAACCGCCTGCATCTTGGGATGATCCAATCTTGGTCATGGTGACTCTTTTTATAGGATTTTAGCAATTTGCCAGAATTTAATTGAAGAAAATTTTTGCCTCTAATGTTCATCAGGGATATTGGTCTGAATGTTTCCTTCCTTGATGTCTTTGTCTCGGTTTGGGGTATCAGGGTGATATTAGCCTAGCAGAACTGGTTGGGATAGGTGCTCTCCCTCATTTTCTATGTCATGTGAAATACTTTGAGGAATATTGGTGTTAATTCTTCTTTGAAAAGTCTGGAGAACTCAGCCTGAGAATCATTTGGTCTTGGGTTTTTCTTGGTATGGTAGACTTTTGATGGTGTTTTTCTATTTCATTACTTGAAATTGATCTGTCTTACAGTAATGTATGACCTCCTCATGTCTAGTTTGGTGGATAGGTAATATTGTCTCTAGAAATTTTTTTGATGTCTTTGATATTTTCTTTTAGGTATGATTTTTCAATGTAGTTTCTAATTATCTTCTGTTTTGCAAATCATGTGTCTGTCTGTTATATTTCCCTTCTTCATCGTGTTTCTATTCTCATTTCAGATAAAGTAGACTTTCAAACCAAAGTTAGTCTATGTCTTTTGATTCGGTGAGTTTAGGACATTAATATTCAGGGTATTATTGAGACATAATTGTGTATTTTTACAGCCAATTTTTGTTTATTTTTGTTATTTAACTTTACTTGGTTTCTTCTTTGATTAGTTGGGTTTTTTTAGTGGAATTCTCACCTCTGCCTGATTTTCATTGTTGTTTTTCATTTTCTCCTTCATGGTAATATTTTGCCAAGGATGTTATGTAGTGAGGCTTTCTAGCTGGTAAACTCTTTTAAAAAACTGTTTTTTTCTTATCATGGGATGTGTTATTCATATATTAAAAAAAAGAATTTGACTGCATGTAGAGATTTCTTGGTTGGCAATCCATTTTCTGTTCTTTTTTTTTTTTTTTTTTCTTTTTTTTTTTTCTTTTTACCAGAGCTGGATTTATGCTGTTCCAGGATTCTAGGTTTCAGGGTCTCTGAGGTGAAAATCTGTATAGATTCTAATTGGTTTCCCCTATATGTAATCTTTTCCTTTCTCTTGGGGCTTCTAAAATTCTCTCCTTTATTCTCTATGCTAGGCGATCTCAATTATAATGTGAGTTGGTGTGGATCTGTTGTGAATTTTGATAATTTTTGTTCTGTAAGCCTCCTTGATTTGGTTTTCAAATTATTCTTTTATGTTTTAAAATCTTTTCTGATATAGATTTCCATTATCATTAGATTGTTTTGCTCCTTGGGCTTGGATTACTCGATGCCTTGCCCTTCTCCCGATTCGAAACTTCTGTAAATTGTGGGTTCTTTCGATGCTATCCCATATTTCCTTGAATGTGTCCTGTCATGGTTTCTTATTCCATCTTTCACTGTCGTGGCCTACATTCTTTTCAAAATTATAATTTTGGGTCTTCATCGTCTGAGGTTCTGTCTTCCAAGTGATCTTGTATGTTTTCAATTGATGCTTACAATGAACATTTAACTTGGTTTTATTGTTTCTTTTCATTTCAAGGAATGTTTAGCTGTGTAATTTGTTTTGTAAACCTTCTATCTCCTATTTGAAGTAATTTTTGTCCCTATATTTGTTATGTTTGCTCTTTATCGAAACTGATTCTTTTACTGCCTGTTATTTTGCTCTCTTAATATCATACCTTTATAATTTTACAGAACATTTTCGTGTTACGTAAATCCTGAACCTCCTGCCCTGTATTTCTTCTGCTGGGCTGGCATGGATTCTATTATGTGGCATACTTGATTTGTTTGTGCGCACTTTCTTTCCTGTGTCTTCTTTAGTTGTTCATGTGTCTTCCTTCTCGCACTATGATCCCACAGCCCTTACCATTTTACTCCTATAGCTTATAGTGCCCAGGAGTGTTTCATTACCTCTCCTTGGAGGGGAACTGGACAATGTTTAACAGATCCACAATTTAATACATACAATACAATCCTTAAACCAAATGTTGCGGTGTAAGACATTTACAGTTTGGTTTCCTATCAATCCACAGAAATGGTGTGAATTACAATTATTTACTAAACAAAAATAGTAGGTTTGCTAAAAGGATTTACAGTTTCTGATCATGGACAAAGAACTGGGGATGAGGTGTTGGATGATATTCTGATGGACGTTAGGATGTGAGGATCTTAGAGTCATTATATTTTAGGAATGTCAAGAGGAATATAAGAAGAAGGTTAGTAGAGGAGAAGAAAGAGGATTGTTAATTTTGGGGTATATAAGAGGTGGGACGACCAGTAGAGTAACATAAAACAAAACACACCATGAATATGAAGAGAAATTAAAAATGTATGAATAAATTATAATAATAGGAGAAAAAAAAGAATATACAACACAACTGTAATATACTATTCAGACATCCCAGTCCTCAGTATCCTAATCCATGCAAAGTACTTGTTTCACATGTTCGTTGGGATGTGAGGGTGGGAGGATAGAGGGAGAAGAGAAAAAAATCTCAAAGGAAGAAATAAGGATTGTTTTGATTGGAGATCAGCTATATTTCCTGCTTTCCTTCTTATCCAATAGGTGAGATTGTCTGTAGGTCACTGGTATCTCTTTGCCTCAGGATGGTGAAAAGATTATCAGGGTGGGGAGGGTGGGGTCTCTGGTACAGGGCCCCTGGAAGTGGGGTATGGTATCCCCTGGTCCCCATGTGAGACTGCACCTCAAGGATCTCCTTTGGGAGTCCTGCTTCGTGTGATATGAACTCTGACCCTTTATCTCCTTATCCTAACCTGTAGACCTTGGGGACAGTCCATGGTCTCTAAATCAGTCTCTAAGCTGTATCTCCATTACCTGTCTCTTACTACTTTCCTAATGAGGGACTTTCTCTTTGGAGGTCTTGTGTGTTGTATTCTGTTGCAGAGCGCTGTTTTGTACGGGCAGTCACTAGTGCGAGTGGGTTTAGTGTGCTGTGGGGATGGGGCGTCGGGCATCAACATGAGCAATGGAATTGAATATTGTAATAGAATAAATGTAAAAAAAATATTCTTAATAATAAATGAAAGAATCATTTTCACGGTTGTGGTCAAAGGATAGTCAGCAAGTATGGCATGGTCACCAACTATGCCCAACTGTCTTTCTCTCCATTTCTATTAAGCTATGTATGGAGAGCCACAGCGCAAGGGATGGGTTTGAGTTATCACCTTTCTCTTTGTGTTTCTCTCTGAGCTACCATTTGGAGTGGCCTAAGACTTGAAGCTGTTTTTTAAATTAAGTCTCAGCTCTTCCCTTCTTAACAATTTTGTACATAGGATGGAATGGGGTAAAAGAACTGTCAGTTGGAGCTTGCCTGCACAGACAGATTATGCATACCCAGGATAGGGTTGCTGCAGTGACTCTATTAGGGGAGTCGAAGAATGGAGGCTTGATATAATCAGAAGCTCCTGGGCTTTGTTGGGTGTCTTGCTCTGATGACAGTAGGTGGACATACCCCTAGGGCCTGACAGTTGTACCTGATCTCTGTAGGGAGTCTGGAATCTCAGATAGCCAGCCCATGAATTCCTATTAATTTGGCAGCATTAAGGCTTATTCCAAAATCCCAAAATCGAACTCTGGGTCTTTTTGAAGCAAAGGACAAAGGATTTTATTCTGGCTCAGGCCAATGGAAAAGAAAGCATGGACAGTTTTTACAGCCCAAACACTGAACGCTGGTACGAGAGGTCAGGCTTAAAAACAATACTAAAAAAAAAAAACTAAAAAAAAAACACAAAGATGGAGGGCAGGAGAACGGACATTGTTACAATCAGAGGACACAAGTTCACTTAAAGTGGAAAGCACCAAGTTCTCAGAGATTGGCCACCGTCTTTGTACTAAAAAACATACTCCAGGCAAGGCCAAGCTTTGCATTAGCTCCAGAGTTTAAATACATTGTGGTCAGTGTGCAAGTGGTGCAAGATGGAGATGTCGCTTCTGTATGAGTGAGCTTCATGCATAATGGGGGGACAGTCTGCACTGGGTGAGACTTTTGAGCAAATAAGGTCAGCCGGTCTTCATTTTCAAAATTAGCCCATTAAAAGCTGGGGAGACGGTGGTCCTACACCATTCGGCTGGTCGTGTCAGGCACAGCTCTTCACCAGGCTTAGTAGTCCCTGGAGTGTTTCCACACACTGCCTTTTCAGATTCTCTGGTGGTTCTACATGAGCCTCCAGACTCAAAGGAAAAGCAGTTGTGTCCCTCTTGGCTTTTCTGACTGATTCCCTTGCACGAGAAATATCTTCACTGTGCTGTTTCACTCACTGTTAGCTTAGGGACACACTAGGCCACAACAGTAGCATGCGTAGCAGTGTTTGCTCTGGGAAGTTTTGGCAACACGGGCTGATGCAAGGCGCACTTTAAGATGACTCCACTTCATCTCTCCCCAGACAGTTAGAATGCACTACTTTTCCAAATCACCAGGGAACTGTTACAGCCTCTGGATCAGCTAAGTTCAGGCTGCTTTTCTGATCTAAGGTATTTTCAATACCAATTGTGGCTCCACTGTGTTTCTGTGTTTTACTTTCTCTTAAGGTAGACAGCCCATTACCACTGCTGCACAGCCAGACTTCCACAAACACTTTGGTTCCATTATAGTGTGCTTTGTTTAATGAACCCAAACTGCTGAGTCTCTGAGAACTCTGACTTTACAGTATTTAAATTTTAGTGAAATCCTTCTTTCACCCACCTAACTAAGAAGCAATATTCTCACTACTTCTATTTTGGGGCCCTTGGAGCAATTAGGAAGAGCAGCCTTCCTCTAATCTCCCATCTTGAATGCCCCCCTTCTTGGCCTTTTTTTGGATGGGATCACATTTTTATTCACAGGGAAATGGAAGAATTTGTACAAGAGTTCTGGGCGAAAATCGGATATTGTGGTGTTTGTTTTCTCTGGGGACGATGCGTCTCTAACATTTTGGCCCAGGGAGAGGGAAAGCCAATATGATTGCATTTAGCCCTTGCACAGATTCCTCAAAAGGTAAAAAAAAAAAAAAAAGGAAATAGAAGAAAAAAAAATGGTTCCTCTTTAGTGGACAAGTATGTAAAAAGTCTGTTAAAATTTTTTTAAGGTTCTTGATTAAATGATGCATCCTGTGTGAAAAATAACTTATCATGGATGTATCTAATTTATCTCAGAAATCATGTTTTAAACAAATGTATGTGTGTAGTTCTTAAACAGTAGAGAGTGTTTAATTCATATGTAAAACATTACCATTGTGTATCACAAAGAATATATTTTACAGGTCCATTGTGACATTTGATATTGTTTTGGGTATCACAGGCAGTTTTATAGATACCACATCCTTCCCTTGCCCTCACTTCTTTCTTGTCCGATAGTTGCCTGAGGGCACTATATACACTGCCAATGTTTTCTGAAAGCTATAAACGTTTATCATAAAAACTGGACCACCATAATATATTTCGCAGGTATTGTAAAAAGACTAAATTTTATCATGCTTTTAGGTATCCTATGGCACATCCCTTCTTCCTTGCTTGCCCTAATATGAATAGGCTTGTTGCATTCATATTCACCCTCAACTATGGTCAGGGAGCAATGGTGTCTGCCCAAAACATGGTTGTACTGAAACCCTGAAACTCATCGAGTTTCAAAAATACCCCATTTCACAAAAAAAAAAAAAAAAAAAAAAAAAAAAATAAAGATAGTTTTTTTAATGACCTGTTCTGGAGTTTGAGGAAGAAAGGTTTACCCAGCGAGAGGTGTTGAACAAAGCTGACTGAAACCCTCAGTCCAAATTCACACTACAGTCACATGTATTTGCAGAAAAAAGAAAAAAAATAAAAAAAAAACAGCTTGCACTAGTGGACAGGATCTGCAAATGTCTGAAGAAAGAAAATATTAGAAGAAAGTGTAGATTAGTCCTGCCCTTGATGTGGACTCTGTGCATTATAAAATGTGAGCAAGAGGACTTGCTTCTAAAACATTCAGATTAATACCTTCTAAGGAGAAAGAAAGAGAGTACAAGAAGTGTCAAGCAGAAGCCAAGCCTCAGCAAGGGTGGTAAATTCAGGAGAACTCCAGCTCCATAAAAATGCTTTGATAATGCTTTTTCTACATATAAAATACTCTTGTGGTCTTGGGTGTATTGCCATCTACTTTTTGTAGTTTTCTATCCTGAAATAGGTCTCTTCTCCTAATTCACCCAAGTATTTTTTTTTCCTGTAATTAAATTTACCTTGCCTACTCACCATTGCACTATAGAAATTAAGCACTTAGAAATTATACTCCAGGTCATGGCAAGATTGCTTTTAGTTCCAAAGTGAGCTTCTTATTTTTGGTTCTAGGCATAAAAAATATCTTGGAATCTATATGGAGACTACACCAAGACTTTTTTACTGCATGCATTAAATTAAAAATACAGTTTTTTTTTATAATTATGATAGCAAATTTTGCACTGTATTCCCAAAGTCCTGTTTACAAGTTGCTAATGAGTTCTTGCATTTTAAAATTAAAAAATTTCCAAATTCATCAATATTGATAAAGTGTAGTGTTAAATTGATAAGTGTGGATTAAAGTTCATATGTGCCAGTGGAATGGTTTCTTGTAGTCAGTGCTTAGTAAATTGCCATTTAATAAATATTACATGTAATTCCTTGTTAGAATTTCATTTATTTCTCACAAGTATAGCTGACTGCATTGTTTTTGCTTTCGTGCGTGTATTAAAAAAATGCCAAACTGAAAGAAGAAGTACTTATAAGAACTAATGAATTTATGTAATCCAATCTTTGTCACTCAAAGCAATAAACATGATGATATTAATTTTGGAAAATGAAATCTAGATAAAATACAATTAAATAAAGTAAATGACTTTTCCCTTAGATATTAGGAATTCTCATTATTTATAATTGTTTGTATTCATTTCCTTATTTGTGAAATAGTGAACTAGCTGATCTCTTAATTTTTAGAATTCAACATAGTATACGTTAATCTTTTTAAATCATAGAATAAGGTACTTTCTTTATCCAAACAGGTCATATGGAGATTTTTAATGGCAAGAAACCAGATAAATTAGACCCCAACAATAGGTTATACAACTGGAATCCCCCAGATTGACCTTTTGGTAATACTCTGAGATAAGTCCTGAAAACAGGAATACAGTCAAACTGGATCTTACAGTTCAACGTAGGGAAACATTGTATTGAACTTGTTACCTTTAAAAAAAAATCAAAACACTAATATTCATATATTCTTTTTAATTATTTTCCAGACCCAGAGATGGTACAAAAAAATAAAAAAGAAAAAGGCCTGTATTTTATTATATACAGTATTATTACATAATCCAAGTTATCTTTACTTCTGGTGCAATTATCTCTGCAGGATTTTTTCAAGTCATGTTCTGCATTGTCTCTCTGTCTTGTGTTACGTTTTTTTTTTTCTTTAGGATAATAGGATGGACCACAATATCTTTATTTATTTGTTATGTGGTGCTGGAGGATTAAAACCCAGTACCTCACAACATTCAAGGCATGTGCACTGTACCAACTGAGCCAAAACCCCAGCCCCTTGTTTTATAAATCTTTCCACTCATTCTGCCCCTCTTGCAGGAGTATTTCAAATTTCACTCAAAAACAACTGCAGTTTTTTTTTTAACAGTGATTCTTTATTTTCTATAGAAATGGAATGCAAATGTTCACTATGAAGTGATAACACATTTCAAATGAAGTGTAGTCTCTCTTTTCTCTGATTTCATTTAGCATGACCAATTCTACTTCCTGGTGATTGGACATGCTACATAGCAAACTTAGTGACTCAGTTTTGTTTTTGTTTTCTTAATGAAGAAAGAAAAATGTGCTCAACAGTGTCCTTCATGACTCTATTTTTTTTTAATACTTGTTGATTTCTTTTACTCGAAATGTTCTAAGTTCTTTGCCACCTCTCAATCTTGGGTTCAATATTTCAAGTCTCAACTACATATACCCCTCTTTCATGTAGTTTTCACTTAACACTCAGTAGACTTTAGGTGCTTGTTCTCCCTAAAGATATGGGGAAAGAAAAAAAATAGTTCAATGCAGGGTTCATAGTTACAATGGATTTGTTATCTAAAATTACACTGATCCTTTAATGTCTTATAATACACATTTCTCATTTCCTTCCTAGATTTTTAATTACAATTTTCGCTTTGATAATTTACTATATCCTAGGTCATCCAAAAAACAAAAGCTTTATAACTCTCGGTGTGGAACCATTGGCATCTATGAGGCAGATATAACATGGGATCCCCTATGGTGGCATTTCCTTTGTTTGCGGAATCAACTGACCATAACATTGTTCATGTTGAGGCCAAGGGAGCAGCTATTAGATTGGACTTCAGAACATTTCAAGTACCAGATCTTCTCAAGGCCTTGAGGGATGGTCATTAATGAACCTTCGTGAGGTCAAACTTCTTACATTGGGTAGTATTTCATAGAAGGATTTTCTTCCATCAATGAGCTATTAAAAATTTATCCCGTTTTGAGGAGGGTGTTGTTTTGTAAAGATTTTTAATATTTTAACCCATGTTAAATGTTACTTATTTCAACCAGTTAATCAGTACCATTTCAGAGTGGTAGACAACTTCAAATATAAAGTATGTCAAAGTTGCATTGATCTCATAGGTTAAATAGGTAAATGATTACCTGAACCATTTATAACACTAAACATATATAGCTTTTTGCAATAATAAGGATATGATATTTTAAATATGGCAGGCCTTACACAGAAAAGAAATGATGAACTTAGAGGAAATATGACAAAATACATCTTATAATTCATACCTAAAATCTCTGCTAACCATAAATGTTTTACTCAAAAATTATTTTATCAGTATTATTATCTTTAACAGATGTAATTAATGATGTATAACACACATATTATACCTATTTATCTCTTTAAAGTGTGAATTAAAATTCAAATACATTTTTTGTTTCCATAATTATGAAATTCTTAAAAACTATAATTTTGACAATTTTTTCAGAGACAGCAAAAACAATGCCGGGCAAGGCATTGAAGTCATTTCTTATTGCCCTCACTAGACCAGGCAAAACACCGTTTGTTTTTTCCTCTATAGATCATCCTATTCTAGATATTTCATATAAAAAAGATAATTACAAATTATTGTCTTTTTAATGGGTTTCTTTCACAGGTTATAGTGTTTAGTTTCAACATGTTTTGCCACATGTCAGACTTATTGGTTGTATTGATGAATAAAAACATTCTGTGGTTTAATATATTCAAAGAAATTTATCATTTCTTCAGTTTTTGGAGGTTTTGTTGTTTTTGATTTGATGGATTATGAACAATGTATATGATTTATATAAGCATAAATATATTAATTCTTCTGGTTAATTCCTTGTCAGAACTGCTGGGTCATATGTGGTAATTTTATATGTATTAACGGATCTGCCCAAACTTCAATAATTAACAATATAAACAAAAAACTTCAATTATTAACCTTTTCATACTGCAAAGGGATATGATGTGGCGTTTATAGTACATAGGTAGAATGAGTATCTTCAATGTAGCTCTCTTTTCCTATCATATTTATTATTGTTTATAGGAAGGTGTATCACTTAAAGGATAAGTTCAAAACTACATTTCAAGAAGAAAATTGTAAGATAATGAATAATAAAAATACTTCTGGAAAAGAAGAAAGAAAGAACAGAAAAAGAGACATGAAGCAGAAATGTACATAAAATAGAAAAAGAATATACAGAGTAAAATGCTGACTTAAATATGAAAATATCAGTTAATACATTATGTCCTAGAAGACTTTACAGTACCTTAAACACTCTTTCCTCCCTTTCCTATGATCCCTTCCTTTGTATAATGGTCTTCCTAGTTACTTTTATATCACATACCCGGCAGATTCTACATGTGAGGGGAAACATGCAATTTCTGGTATTTCTGATATTTTACTTATTTCACTTAAAAAATAAGTGAAATGTCTATTTCAACTATTTTATACAAAATGAAATAATGTCCCTTCTTTATAGATCAAAAATCCTCTATGTGGTGTGTGTTGTGTGTGTGAGTGTGTGTTTCTTTATCCATTCATCTGTTGATGGAAACCTGGGCTGCTCTATAAATTTGGCCATGCGAATGGTGCCATGAAGAGTGTTAAATTTGCAGGTACTATAGTATCAATATAATTTTAATGATTTCATTATATGCCCCACCAGTGGTGGTACCGTCATTATATGGCAGTTCTTTGTTTGTTTTTTGAGGAATATTCCACCCTAATTTCTTTGTGGATGCATTACTTTCCTTTCTACCAACAATGTATTAATTTTCCTTTATCCCTGCATCTTTTGCCAGCAATTATTGTTATTTGTATTCTCTGATGATAAATCATCTGACGGGGCTGAGATGGAATCTCATGTGTAGTTTTAATTGGCATTTTCTTCTTGGTTAAAGATTGTTGAACTTTTTTTTTTTTTTTTCATATATTGGTGTTTGTCGAATTTTTGTGACCATAATATCTGACAGGAAGAACTTAACATAGAGTAAAGAAAAATTTATTTTAGATCATGGTTATAGAGGTTTAGTCACAACAGCCAAAGTCCATTACTCTTTGACCTGAGATGAGGTAGAAAAATCACTAGTAGAATATCAGGGCAGAGGAAATCTACTCAGCTCATGACAACCGAATCAGTGGAGAGGGGAGTGATAAGGATCCAGAGACAAATATTATCCCAAATCACACACCCAGTGATCTATTTGTTTCCAGACACATCTGGCTACAGTTACCACTAAGTATTATATTCACTTCCATTCAAAGGGATTAATCTATCCATGAGACTATAAACTCTTAATAATGTAATTATTTCACCTCTGGATATTCCTGCAATATACATGGCTATTGGGGGCATAACTTTTATCCAATCCATATTAATGTCTAGTCAGTTTATTTGCCAATTTATTGATTGGTTTATTTGGAGAATGTTTTGGTATAAGCCTTTTGATTTCCTTATATATTTCTGAATCTTAATCCCTGTCAGAGAGGAGAGGGCAAAAGGTTTGTCTTATTCTGTAGGCTACATCTTACTGTGGCTGATTGTTTTCTTTATTGTGCAGAACCATTATATTTTGGTGCACTCCCATTTGTTGATGCTTTCTTAGCTTTCAGAATTATAGGAGTCCTATTCAGAAAGTCATTGCCTGTGCTATGTCTTCAAGTGTTTCTTCATGTGGTTCCAATTTTTTCAGGTCTCATATTTAGATCAGGATCCATTTTGTGTTTCATCTTGGTACAGGGTCAGAGTGTTAGGGTTCAGTTTGCAGTCTTCTAACATGTGGCTCTCAGTTTTACCAGCACAATTTTGAGAAAAGGCTATCTTTTTCCAGAATATATTTTGGCACCTATTTTCCAAAAATCAGATGATATAGCTCCATTGTTTATTTTTTTGAGCCTATATTGGATTCCATTGGTAATGTCTGTTTTTATAATCATACAATATTATTTTTTGTTACTATGACTCTCTAGTCTATATGAAATTAAATATTGTGATGATTCTAGCATTTCTTCCTTTGCTCAAAATTTGTTTGGCTATTTGGAGTCTTTTGTTACTTCCATATGAATTTTATTATTGTTTTTTTCTTTGTTCTGTGAAGAATTCCATTGTATATTTTGACAGGGATTTTATCAAATCTGTAGATGGGTTTCAGTTCAGATGGCCATTTAAACAGTATTATTTGCTGATTTCATGAACCAAGGAACTTTCCATTTTGTAGCATCCTTTCTTTCTTCAGTTATTCTTAACTGTTATTTATAAGAACTTTCACTCCCTTGATTAGTTTTATTCTAGTGATTTATCTTTGAAGCTATGTTAAAGAAATTGTTTTCTGCTTTTATTCTCACTGAGTTTGCAATTGTGTATTAGATAAGCTATTGAGTTTTGTGTAGTGATTTGTGTCAGTTTTTTTCTGAATTTGTATTTCATTATCAGATCTAAGTCTTCTCTGTGGATTCTTTAGGATTCTTCTAAGCTGGCAGAACATATGAACTGCGAAATCCTATATCATGATCCAATTAGTGGGTACATTGGTGTCCTCCCATAACTTCACCATCCTTCAAATTTGATTGTGAAATTTACAGCTGATCATTTGGATATGTGTGTTTATCTTTGTGTACTTGGTGGCTTGATTACAGAAATATTAATGTATTTGTAAATTAATAAACATTTATAATGACCAAAATAATAGAAGAAGTGCCTAATGTTGCTGTGCTAATATGTCAGGAAAAGCCCTTATGAGGGGTGGCATGAGGGCCATGACCTCAACCATATAAATAAGCAAGTCTTAGGGTGTTGCAGGAAAAGATGCTCAAGGAAATGCCAAACAAGACTAAAAGTGTGAAGGTGCCAAGGGAGAACACAATTGGTGACACTAGGGAACAGGAAGCATCACATGAGCCCTAAACTACAAAAAACAAAGAATTGAACCACCATAGATTGACTTATCGCACAATCCTCAGTATAGAGCCAAAAGATATATAATCAGTAAACAAAGAATTCCAGCAACATCTGATGTTTTATAGTAACACAGTTTCACAATAAGCAAGTTTCTATAAAACCAGTGGTAGGTGCCCTTCAACAGATGAATGGATAAAGAAAATGTGGTATATATACAAATTGGATTATTAAAGTCCATAAATATGACATTTATGGAATTTTCCAGTAAAATAGGGGGGGGAAAAACTTTGGGTGGAGACTATCAAGTTGACTGAAATGAGCCAGTCTCAAAAACTCAAAGGTCCAAAAGTTTTCTCCCTTATCGTGGCCAGCTAATCCAAAATAACATAGGGTGAGACAGGGGTGAAAAGAAAAAAAAAAAGAGAGAGAATTATATCAAAATATAGGAAAGATCAATAGAGTAAACAAAGGGGACATTCAGGAGTAGTAGGAAGATGGAAAAGGACAAAGAGTATAAACAAATCCTGACTCAAATGTTCATATGTACATTACATGAATAAATTACAGTGAATCCAAATATCAGTTAATATACAAAAACACAAGTAAATAAAAAATAAATAAATTGCAGAAAGTTTCAGTGAAGTAGAGAGAGTGAAGCATGGGGAGTTATAGTGGAGAAGTGAGTACAGGACGCCCTGAATAAGAGCAAATAATATTCATGTCTTTGCAATTATGTCAAAATGTATCCTAATGTTTCATATAACTAAAAAAACCATAACAATAAAAATACAGAAGATACTATGACAGACAGATTAGCAAGGGAAATTATATCATAAAACATGGCCTAGTGTCTAAAACCCATTCGAATCCACTAGTACAAGTAATGACATGGAGTTTTATTCTACGTAGTGATTGAGAAGTCAAATGAACATTTTGAGCAGGATAGCTTCATAATTGGATGTGTATATTTTAAGAATACTATACTAGCTGCCTGATGAAAAGAGCCAGTAAGAAGGTGGAAACAAAAGAAGGAGAAACAAGAGAGAAGGTTAGGAAGCACTGAACCACCATGTTATGAATCCTCATTAACAGCAACCAAGGTAGTCTTTCCACAAACTGTATGCCCTTTCTCACCTTATTGGACTCAGAATGATTTCATTACAATTCTTCTGATGAAAGAATTTTACTCCCACCAATCTGAAATTCCACGGGCACTTTTGAAATATATATACATCAAATACATACCAATTAAAACCAAACATAAAATGGTACAATGGCAAAAAATGACAGCACATGCAGGGCAAGCCTATAATATTTATTTAAATCATTCCCTATGGCACTTGTGAAAAACTTTTCATTAGACAATGTGCTTAGAAATTAACTACTTTAATATGAAACTTTTGTGTTTTCCACCTTTAATGTAAAAAGAGAATGCTATGAAGTTATCAAGAATTCAACACGATACCAGCCAAGTCAAAGCCACTGGATCAGCTGTCTTCTGGGATTGAGTTTGTCATGCGCCACAAAGGAGCTAACACCCTGGTTGCTCGCCCATGACCTCTCCTGGTTCCGTACTACTCTTTGGATGTGGTTGGGTTCCTGCTGCCTGTGTGGCAACTGGGATACTCATCTCAGTTAAATGCTGTCAATTTAGTTTTCAAGATGTTTTTTTTAAAACTAAAGAATGACAAGAAAGAGAGTAATTGTACCTAGGTCTGAAGCTGGAATTCTTGATAGATGGCTCCTCCTGTTAACACCCACAAGGGGAGTTTTGATGCCAGGTTTCTACCTATGCTAACAACTTTCCCACAAATCATCTTGTCCAAGTCAAATTTTTGTCTTCATAATTCACTCCCGTGTAAAAGAAAGAAATTATTTCATTTCAAGTAAAAACTACTGTAAGAAAATAAAATTAAACCACGTTTAGTATATCCATTTATGATTCTAGTTTTGTAGCTTAAATTATCTGAAGAAAGAGTTCACTAATTACATTGTTGTGACAAGATTTGCCCTTCCACTGATTTTTGGGAGACTGGTAATGTTGCATGCAGTTTATTGTACATCCAGCCTCATCATCACCTTCTTTCCTAAAAAATGTAGGAAGGCAAAGTCATTTTCTCAGTGGCATTAGAAATGTAATGATGTCTACCTGCATATTACTATCAAATTGGAAAACATTGGTTTCAGGAGCTCATTCAGTTTGCTCTTAGCCCATTAAAATGACACCCCAGATGGTCTCATTTTCATTCCTCTTTGGTATTCATAAACGTAGTCCTCAATTTTTCAATTTTCACTCTCCCTCTATGCTGCCCAGGACCACTTCAGGTTCCTGTACATATTTTTGGAGTGGTTTGGGTTCTTGCTTGCTTATGTGGCAACTGTTGATATTCATCATAATACAATTAAACATTGTCTGCTTTTGTTTCCATTTTCTGAAACCACTACATGCTAAATTTAATGTCTATAATTAAATATATGGCTTATTTATTA